>KK351043.1:1479332-1503826 GCA_000671755.1 Glossina brevipalpis
TTTTTTTTATTGCGAAATGTCACCTTTCCAACGAGCATAAATCTGAAATTGTTTGATCGATACTTTACGAGAAATCTACCAGTGTAGCCATCTACTGAAAAAATAATGGATTTCTTTTTCCCCAAGCTAATATATATACGAGAAAAAGGCTTACTTCTTATTAATTTTCATAAATCAATAGTTTTATTTGAGAAACGAAATAAAGAGTATACGATCGATTTAAAGCAAATTATGTCTTATTAGTTGCTACTGGCATTGCCTAACTAACGGTAACTAACACGCTTTCTCTAGGTTTTTATCGTCACTAGTAGATTAGGTGACGAAAGTCAATGTCGATTAAAAAGAATTTCATAAAAATATTCTTCTCCTTAAAAAGTTATATTTTGGGTTTATCTTTTCATTCTTGTATTTTTGTTTATCGTTCACTGTGAAAAGCTAATTTGAAATCAGTATCAATAAACTAAATTATCAAAGGGAAAAAAAATATTGAGCTCATTTAGCGCCGTTAGGAAAGTTTTAATATATTTTGGATAAGACATTATTACACTTGCGATACTATTAAATTTTTGTAAACTTTTTTCATTTTTCGTATGCCTTCAGTTGCTCCAAATACCTTTAAATATCTTAACTCAAATCATTTTCGTGGTGGTAGCCTCACTTTTAAAAAGAGTTCTTCCGTTTCAAAATCAAATTATTATTTGTTTATTTACTTTCTTATATACTTTCAATTAATTCGAAACATCCTCGTGGTAGTAGATTTACTTCCCGTTTCTTTAAGCTTTTTGGTAGGTGTCCTCGAAGGCAACTATATTGAATAATGAAATCAAATATGAAAAAAAAGAATTTTTGTCTGCAACATTTTTCCTAATTTAACTTTTTTATTTTCAAAGGATTAAAAGAGCTGCGTCGTACGCACGCCGTTATTAATTTCAAAAAAGAAATCACTGATATCTAGCATGTGTATACTTCAAATGATAAATTCCGAGCTGTGTATTGAATCATAACATAAAACTTTCTTTATTAAGTTAAACAAATCATAGATTCTTTAATAAAGGAATTTTTTGAAACGTATGTAACAGTAAGCGTCGTACATTACGAAAGTCTAAGATGCTTATTGCATATAAGTGTAAACCGAAATGTGCGCAAAATAAAAGATTCTTCAAGCACAACACATCTAGCTTATATACCCAAAGCCCAACATATTTCATATAGCATACACAAACCGTAGCATATAAGTAATCAAATAGATACGATCGTTTCTTTTCGAATGCAAAAAGCTTCTAATTCAAGAGAATAGTAAAAGATATTTTGTTGAAATTAACAATCAATGCTTTCCTACCTTCTTGCGTTTAACATTTTCCCAATAACATCGTTTAACATCTTCCCAACAAAATATTCATTCCTAGGTCAAACGATATCTGATGTTTTCATAAAACGACCTATGATTTCTTTACTTTCATGAAGAGGAGGGTGTTGGTCGCACAAGCAATAAGTCGTTCATTGAAACCTGTGTTAATAAGAAGAAATGTTGTTTGCTGCACGCAGCGAAAGTACCCCACATTTCAGATCAGCGCCGGTAACGCTTCTTAGTCGGGTTTTACCAGTTACATCAGCCGTTTCTAGAGGCGATCTCTACTGATATTTTGGTAATGATAAACTACCTTATAACACATTGCATTAAGCTATTAGATCGAATCATAAATAACTTTCGATACAGAAAGATTGAATCCATGCTCCTATTAACTCTGACAAAGGACTTTTCGTTTTAAGAAAATAGATAAGGGTTCAGTTAATCTTCTGAAAATTGTTCTTCATAGTGCTGCGTAAAGGTGCGTATTCATCATGTGATGCTTTGGGAATTTAAACAGGGCAATGGGAGATAGGCATTTAAAGGACAAACTAATTTTAGTTATCATTCCAGCTTTTGACGACAATCATTTAAAAGCAATATTGAAGTAGAACCCAAATCAATCAATCATAGTCAATTATTTAACGTCACCTGCAAAAGTTAAGGGAACTCAGGAAGCAAAAAAAAAGAAGGAAATTATTTATGACTGGGCAAACTTTCGACAATCGTAAGAAATCAGATCAAAATTGAATTCATAAGATCTATAATAAGTTGTCTAAGATCCAGATCGGTGTTCTTTAAAAAGTTCCAATCATTACCCTGAATGACAGCCATATCTTATATGCCTTGATTGGCTTTGCCATTTTCATTGATAAGGTCGGCCAAATGCCGAAGACATTTGATTAGTTTAGTGTACCCTTTTGAAATCACACATGCAGAGCATATATACCTGGTGGGCTGAAAAGCTCGTAGGCGAACATAGAAAAATTCTTTTTTTTGATAGAATTTGATTTTTTTGATTCAATATAGTTGCTTTCGAGGGCGATACAACGGTCAGCGATCATACGGTCATTTGACTGTAGCCCCAAAATAGGCTTTCAGTCCAGTCGGCTGACTGTCGATTTGACTCCGGTGTGAGCCCACATATCGACTGCTTAGAATCATCAATTCGTTGTTCTTTTTGGGCGATTGTGAGCTCATTGCGGCAGTCAATTGAACAGAGCTTTCGCATAACCAAGTATTTATTCACGATATGTTCCTTCGATATCTTTAGGGTTTCAGCTATATCAATCAACTTCACTTTACGGTTATCCGAAATTATTTTGCAGACTTTTTTGATGTTTTCGTTGGTAACAGTCTCTTTGAGACGTCCACTGCGTGCATCGTCGTCGGTGCTCATTTCGTCTCGTTTAAATTTAGCAAACCACTTCTCTACGGTTGATTTTCTTGGTGAAAAGTCGAAATAATGTTTATCAAGCCAAACCTTAGCTTCGGCAGTATCTTTTTTTGTATTTTTTTATTAATACACGAAATTCCTTTTTATCCATTTTTTCAAACTAATAGAAGTTGCTTCACTAAAAATGCTATAACTCACATACTAATAGTGCAACAGCTGTCAAATTTGTACACGTGTCGTTCGAAGATTAGGGCTAACCAAAAATCATACGGATTTAATACTAGTAGTGCCATCTATGTGCCAGCCAACGAACTTTACAGTCCATCTGTTATATTTGAAAGCTTCATTGTACTTCGAATTGACCTACATGGTTCTGTATTTGTTGTTAATGCTGTTGAGCTTAAGATTTCCATTATGCAAATGATGTTAACCACAGTGAAGCTATCTATCAACTTGCCTCAAAAAGTCGTCAACAAATAAAGAAAAAAGGAAAAAAATTCAAGAAAATTGTTTTCAGATTAAGAAAATCTTTGGACTCTCAACTAATAGCTCGAAAATCAGACTAATTGCAAACACAGACTTCAACGTTTCTTGTACACTTTCTCATATCGATGTCCGTTAATGCTATGTATTTCACTGCTGCTGGCTGTAAAGAATAAAATTCGATGTGAAAAAATCTTTTTTCTTCTCTTAAAAATGTTGTGTTACGTTATTTCTACTTTTATGATTTTTTCCATTTTTACTTTCATTTTCCATAAAACCTAATCAAGCATATGCGAATCAAGAGTAAGAGCAGAAACTTTTAGGTATATACCTTCTCATATACGTACATGTATTTTAATAAAATTGTTTTAGTTTTCAACACAAAGAAAATGAAAAAAAAACAGGTGAACTCGAAAGACTTGAAATCAAAACAATGCTTAACCAACGTTATTGGTGAATTAAAGGAATTTCAAAACTTATACTATAGGCAGAAGAGAAAACAATTTTTTTTCTTATTTATATAATTGTAGGTCAATATTATGTTTTTTTTTTCAAGCAAAAAGAAAAATATTTCGTTGTTTTACCTTAAGTGAACGCATTAAAGCAAATATGATTCTTAAGGTAAGATGATTAGCTCGAAAATGTTAAAAACATAATTGGAGATGATTACTTTAAGGAAGATATCGTACTAGCTACAGTGTGTTTAACAAAACTCATAAGAAACACGATGTTACATACACTTTGGACTGAATCTTTGATACCCACTCCCGAAATAAGTATTGTGAAAATCTGTTTATCAAACGTTAATTTGTCCTTTAGCAGTCCTTTCGAAATATTTATACAAAGTTTAATGTCAAATTCCTCTATAGCTGATGCTCCTGTAGCTACCAGCCTTAAATATATACTTCAAGCTCCTACTTCTTATTCTTATTATGGAACGTTGAGTGATATGAGAATTGAACTTAAACACGCGAATACGGTCAAATCGTATTAAAATTTCTCTCTGGTAACGAATGGGTCGTAATAACATGAATATGTTTCACGAAAATTACGTGTTTTTGTAGACATGTTCGAATTTGCAAGTCCAAGTCGAAGTAAATTTTACCTGTGCAGTAAAAAGTTTTCTAAATTGATGGGCGAACCGCAAGCTCTACCATTCAAGATTGTGGTAGTGAGCCTGTATACGAGTACTTTACCACTTTTAAATGTATCGAAAAAAATGTTGTTTTTTCGCCTGTCCCCTTGTTCTCAAAGAACTATAAAAATGGCCACCAAATCGAAAAGTTTATTTATTAGTAACAGTTCAATTGAAATTTTTAGGAATGAATAGGAAATAAATTTATGTCCAATAGCTCAAGTAAAACGATGAAAGAACTGGCATCATATTAACTAAATACGATATCCGAGGTTTTTTCCACTATAGCGAGGCTGAAAGTATCATTTCGAAGCTTTCAAATTCGATTTTAAAACAAAAGATTTGGGAAAAAAGTTCGTAGAAGATTTTAGAAATGATACCTTAAGCAGTGCATTTATTTAGATTCAAAAATGCTCTATTTACTGTGCTTAAGTTCAAAAATTAGTTAAATCAGTTGAGCTAAATTTTGATTAGAATAGTAAGTGACGCTCTTAGCATTTCCGCGAAAGTCTGTCATGTCAGATTTGAATATTGCCCCATAATTGTTACATAAATTAATAGATCCTTCCCTTTCCCAAAGGAAAGCTAAGCTTGAGAAGCCTAATCGTCACTGGTAATACAAATGGCGTAAAGCACAGTAGCGAAAGGACAACAGGCTATAGTGCAGATCAAGAGAACAGTTGCGAATTGAATGCTTGACATGTCAGCTCTAGCTGTAAGAACAAGTGTGACGTATGAACACTGATTATTTTTAATTTTTATGAATGAATTTTAACCCAGCATAACCCTTTCGCAAACAAGAAAATTGTTAAGGATGTCATATTTATTTTCATTGGAGTCATAATTTTAACTTTGAAACCTTAGCTTTATAGATAATAAAACTTTTCCCTTTACTTTGACTATAGCAGGAGAAATATTGACCACTTTCTCAATTGCTGCTGTAGTAGTAGCTTTTAATTTCAAAGAAATATTCTTCGTACTCGCATTTTTTGGGTTTAATTTGGTGCAGTTTGTTATCCCATACTGGAGGATGGAGGGAGCAATTGCGTCTTGGTTTCGGATGGAGCAATTGTGCCGCTTTTTTGGGGGGAAACGGCTGAAAAGTCATAAGTAGATTTTTTAGCGCGACGACGCTTAGTCTCAAATTACGAAACTGAACAAGGTCCGCTTCTAATTAGAATTTTTACCTGTCCCAGTGCTTCTTCGATTCTTTTCCCGTTACTCTAAATATATTTGTCTACGTAGACAAAGAGAAATCGCCGTTACAGGCATATATCAAAAGGCGATAGTTTATGGATAATCTCCAAACAAACATCACTGTTTCATAAAAAAACTGGACGATGACTTATTTTTACACATGATATTTAAATAAGACTAAGCGCAGATGTGTACTGATTTTAATCTGTGTAGTAGGTTACACATAAATTACTCTGCCATCTAAATTTAGATGGAATTAGAATAACATTTCAAATATTTCCTATTATTACTCTTCTCACTAGTTTTTGTAAGATGTTTTTAGTAGGTTTGGAAACCTTCCTTTACGATAATGTAAGACACGTTATGCTTGGAGAATTACTTTTGAAACACAACGAACTTGGCATGATCCAGTAATGTGGATTGCAGCTTCGACCTAACTAACCTAACATCACAACTCTCTCAGGGGGAATTAATTAAAAAAATTTTCTAAAATTCACTTAAAGCCTAATATAACTTTTCTCTTCCATGTGTGTGTGTTGCTAATAGAAAAGACTTTTCCAGTCTGTATTTATTATAAAATTTTTTAATATAAATTTTAAAGCACATTTTCAAAAAGTTTGCTGTAAAATTACTTAAAAGTCGAAATAATCGGCGAAAAAAAACATTTTAAATTTTCACCATCTTAATCGTTTCTGCAATATTCATTAGCTAGGCTTTTAATTTTTTTCTTTCAATTTTTATATAATACCGAGTATATGCATGGGTAGTGTCTACTACTTGTCTGTAGCTTGAAGCTACGGTTGTTGCTAATAGTAATGCCGACAAATGTTGACGGTCTTTTGCTAGAACAGCAGCAGCAATGGCAACAACTACTTCTAGTGCTGCATACCAACAGTAAGTTCGAAAAAAAAAACATTTCCTGTTTATTTGCCTTTGTACGCTTGTATGTGATACTTAACGACAAAATATGTAGTGTAGCGTGCTGGCAAAATAATTTATGAGTTACGCCATTATGGCAATTCTGTATGGGTTTCAATTTTCCTGTTGTTTTTCTTTTTTGTATTCCTGTTTGTTCTACTAGTTGTCGTGTGTTGTGTATATTTGGCTTTTTGTTTTCTCTTTTTCTCTTTTTTTCTTTTTTGATTTTTTTTTTTTTTTGACAGATTTTGTACGTGAAACTCTCCCCCTTTTTGTCGGCGATTTACATCTGATATTTTCGTTGCTATTTTTGCCCGTTGTCTTCTCCATTTTTGCGCAAAATATGATGACGACTATTCTGGCAACCGAAATGTGTTTATACACACACATATATATACACGTTGCGTTTATGCGCAAAGTACGGTATCGTTTGGTGGCTTCATGGTCATCATTTTAAGGATAGCTAGAGATTTTCTGTTTATATTTATTCGTTCTTTCGTATTTGTTAAGATTTTTCTAAAGACTGTAATGTGAGCTGAATTCTAGACAATTGATTAAATTATTTTGTTAGCAAATGTTTCTGTAAACTGCGGTACATATTTGAAAACTCTCTTTAGAGTAAGTATTGTATGAAAGCTCTTCTGTACTTTATTTTGTTTGTCCGTCTACAATTGTATTACAAAGTTTTGCCAGTTGTTTGTGACACTTGGTTTTGTGGTTTTAATATACTGTCGTTTCTACTTATAAACTTATCCCATTTTTTTACATCGTATGCGGTTAAAATTTTTATTCTTTTAAGGCGTTTTTTTTTTAAATTTTGTTTTATTTTCTACGTCTGACTGTTTGCTGAACCTGAAATATTAACCTTAACCGCAACTAAGAGAGATACATACATATCCAATGGACTTTTGCTAAACGACTTAATTCATTCATTAAATAATGTTAAACTTGTGTAACTTGACATCCTTTTGAACCTTAGCTATTAATTACATTTTAATATTTAAAAACCGTAAAAGGTATACACAAAAAATTTTAAAACAATTCTAATTTCTCTCGTCCTCAAATCATGAGTCTTATGCAATTTTTCGAGCGCGTTAGTATTTTAATGGTGGGTCACCTTAAATAATTCATCACAAATAAAGTTCTTTTGTCGATGGACTAATAAACGGCCAAGGACGTTTATTAAATAATCTACACTTTTTCTAAGACATTTCATCATCATTATTCCTTACTACATATATCGACAATTATACCTTCTTGTTACTACATCGAAATTTATCTTTCAAAGAAGCGAGAATGGCTCGAAAAAGCGCAAAAGTGGCCAAAATTTTGCAAAGTCGAAAGCAAAACCTTCTTCAACAAAGAAAGTAGTATTATTAATAAAACAATTATTGTCATAGAAAGTTTGACTTTTCAAAATAAACTTTTTATAATGGAACTAATCCTTTTTTTATAATGGAATGAAAGACCTATATATTCTAAATTTATTTGTTCAATTATTACTTTTTATCAGTTTTCATTATGAAATACTAAAAAGTAGGCCCTGTTTGCCATAAAGAGCCCCCTTTTTTTTGGCTCGGTCTTTTCTTCTATCTTGTTCCATCTTCATGTGGTCTGCCGAAATATTATTTTTTAAAGATTTTTATTTAAAAATATTAAAAATGAACATTTTTTTTTATGTAATGACACATCTTTATATGAAAAGTTACTCTAAGGGTCGTGGGATTTAACCTATTTGTCTTATTCTTCACGCTTGGGCCAAAATATGCCAGTATAACAAGTTTCATCAAAATATCTCCAAAATTGCGACCTACATTTGGGGATTAATACTTAAAAGTACAAGATTTGCTTAGCAAACGGTGGTTTTATCATAACTGCTGCACAAAAACAAAAAAAAAAACGTTCTCTTCGCAACTTGTGCATGATATTACAATTATCAAGGAAAAAGAGTAAAGACAAAGAGATGTTAAAAGTTCATTTAAGGTAAAGACATGAAAATTAATTCTTTGTTAAACTTAACAAGTTTGCTGAGCAGATATAATTGTTATAATTGTTCTAAAAGAAGAAAAAAGCGAAAAATTAATATGTACAACATAATTAAAACTATTTCAATACCGGGAATTTTCGTGACTTTGTAATTGAATGATCAAAATGGTTTCTTAAAAAGCTTAGAGACCCGTAAACTAGCTATAAACAACTTTTATAATAGTTTGAAGTCGCAACTTTGATGTAAGAACATATGAAATTTTAAAATTAAAAAATATTTTCATAAGCTGGTGGAAACACGCCTACTAAACTTGTCCAAGTATATGCCTCCAAGATACCATAAGGTACGTAGAGATCAGTGCAATATTTCGATTTAATTGTTGTTTCTTTGTTTATCCATCAGTCTTTCGTCTCTCGTTGGAACGCTTAAATTCCAAAGTTCTTAATTAACCGTAATAGCGCATAGAACTTTGAAAAGAACAGGTTACGCAAGTTAAGAAACTAATTATAGTTTATAATTTATACCAGATATTTTTTTCAAATTTTGGTGTGAACATCTTATTTATTTAATTTATTTAATTTAATTTAATTAGTATAAGGACTTATGTAAAACTTTAATGAAAAATTGAAAAAAAAATTTGAATGTTCTCAATAAACAAAAAATTGTAATCTTTAGTTTGTAGGATGCGTTGATCCAAACGCATCACAAGAATTTCCGAAATCCAGTTAACGTTAATCGACCAACTGACATATGCTAATATTTAGCAAATTAACTTAAAACTCCTTAGAATTCTTATGTATAAGCTATGTACTTGTTTAAGAAGTTGAAAGTCTTTATAAAAAGCTTTGTAAAAAAAAATGGTTTAAAGCAATACAGATTTCCCTTGAAATAATGTAATGAGGATTTTCTCTCAACATTCGTAAGCTGGAAGCAAAGTTTGCATACGGCTGTAAATGCCTGGAGGACTCTTTCCTCGGATGTCAATTAACTAATACCAGCTACTACCGAAGAAGGGAATATTGTTATGGTACAACAAACATGACATTACATGCTCTTGCTAAGGGCATCACAATTGGAAACTTTGAAAAACCAATTATGGTAGAGAAAGCTATATGAAGTCAGGCTGTTTCATTTATTAAGTTTCAATTAAATTCAAGTAGAATTGTTTAAACATCGATTGAATATATATTTTTTCAAGAAATTCAACGCAAACCTGAACAGCGATAGCCACCTTGAGCTGGAAAGCTTTTTAAATTCTGAAATGTCTAGAAGTTTTCCTTAATAACACAGATATTGAAATTTAAAACACAATACACTTAGAGTATGAACTAATTTTATCACGTCTCTTCCATAAATATTCAATTCAATTTAAGAGATTTCCGGGTATTTTTTCTATATACACAGTAACGCAGAGTTGCAGAAAATTACAAAATAAATTCACTTCACGAAGAAGTATAGAACAACGTTTTGGCATTTATTGTAGGCAGTTTTGGAGACGTTCGATGTCGCGTATATATTTGTATAGTTTTGAGCTCTTATGGTTTGAATTTTTAACGAATTATTATCATTTACTATCTTTTTATTCATAAAGATGTATGCAGCAATAGATTATTAGCCCACAACAACACAAACTTAGTGCAGATGTACATAAAATGGAAATGGAAAACTTAATCTATGTTGATCCCATTAGACAAAGAAAAACGTAACGTAAAAATATTGTCATTCATTGCTCAGATAGACTAAAGGCTATTTGCTTTCAATAAAGCAGAAAAGAAAAGTTTTTCATGTTTATTTATTAACTTCAATCAATTGTCTATAAATCCTTACCAGCAGTCAATATATCTTCGTACATAAGAATTAGATTGCGGTTTACTTACAGACTTATTTAATTTAGTTAGATAAATTGCATTTAACTGTTTACATTACTGTTTAGATTATAGACATAATCTTTTATTTAAATTTTTTTTTAGTTTTCTACTTTTTACTGTTTCGTTATTGCTTACTGAAGAAATTAACAATTTATGAAAATCAAAGAAATAACAATTTTTTTTCCTTCTTTAAAAATTATCTACTCACCGGCAAACAAATCGATAGCATTGATAATAATTAATATTTCATTTGAAGGCAATGGAGAATTTGTAACATCCGTTCATAAATACCGATCAATTTAGAAATTTGAATAATTGTTAGATAACCGTTCAGGGGTTTTTGTTTGTAATATAACATTGAAAAACAAAAACAAAAAATTCTGTAATAAAAACGCTGAGATGCTAACATACAGTGAATGCACAATAATTAAATAAACGTCTGTCAATACATAAAATGATGAAGTGAAGATATGAAGGGGATTCATAACGATTTTCGATTTGATTTATATATATAATTATTTCAAACAATTAAAACTTATTATAACAACTAAAAGTTAAATTCATAGTTCAGCGACACGAATCCAAATAAATTAATTACCGCTCATAACAAAGAATACAAAAAGTCAATTATGTAATAATATGTTAATTATTAATTGTGCATTATGAACCTTTATTTGTTGTTTATCTTTATTTAAGTTATTTTTTATGTAAAATTGTACATTTTACTGATTGACTGAAAGAGAAAAAAATTGTTAAAAACGAACAAAACTTTCAGACATAAATGGTTTCCGAGATGAGCATATTCTTTTCAAATATAAATATTTTATAGGCAAACACATGTTAACATGACAAATGAACTCAGTTAAATCACAGAACTCGATTTCTCGACAAAAATTGAAAAAACAGTACACAAAATACTGTACTATTTGAAAATTAAAAAAAAAAAATTATGTCAAGCTTATGTATACTAATTAATGTGTGACTGCAAAAACATTAACAACACTTTTATTCATGATATTTTCAGAAGTTTTTTCACTATTAAAGCTTAAGTTTTTTTGTATTCACCATAGTCAAAGTTTTTTTGTTGAAACAATAACAACACGACAGAATTGAAAAATGTAAATTGGTTGACAAATTTTAAAATCCGATGAAGCAGCCCAGCCAAAAACCAGAAGTCGAAAATTTATATTTCAGGCTTTCACCACTTTTGTGCATATAAGATCTTCTCCTTAATCATAAGCTTATCTCTCAGGATAAAAATATTAAATTAAAAAAATATAAAAATTAGATTTTGAAAGAACTTCAACACATCCCAACATATCCCAACAACAAATTATTACAAAATTAGACGAACATGAAAGCGATTTTATATTATTTATAACATTATTATTATTATTATTATAACGATGACAGATATCTTGCGTTATATTGATTGATTCGAAACAAAAATTTTACTCAGTTCTATAGTCTGTTTAGAGGTTAAAAAAAATTATTTTTCAAGACATTTAGCACAAAATTTTGTGAATTAAATCATTTTTTTTAATCTATGAAAGTCTTAAGCTCCACAAGCTTTTATGCTTATAGTTAATGACCTAACATTATGTTTAGAAAATGAAACCATTTTCCACCATTTACATAAAAAAGAAAAAGAAGAATTTTTCTTTAAAATGAAATTTTATTTTTATTATTATGATTTATTTAAACGAAAGAAATAAATTCTTAGATGAGCACTAACAACTGATGCTATTCTTTCTACTTTTTCGAAAAGTTAAACTAGATGGATAGATAGATAGATAGTTAATCTACTCGCGTTTTAATAAAGTTAAATATTTTATTGAAATTATGTTCTCCGTAGTAACTTATAGGGTTAGACGTTACGAATATGAATTTTCGAACTGTGTAAAGGTTTTGGCGTTTAATTGAGATTTGAGAAGATTTCAGCAACAATCACCCTAATTGGATGAGTAGATTTCTTAAGGGTCCATTGGAGTGTTGTAAGATTTTATCAACAATTCCCTAAATTGCATGAGTAGATTTCTTAAGGGTCCATTAGTGAGTTGCAATAGTATAATTGAGACGAATTTTCGCGGATATTTTGATTTTCATCTTCTTGACATTTGTTGAATATAGTAGTGGAACGATATTACGATTAACATGAGAGTAGAGTGTGGCAATAGTACTGACTGATGTTTTTCGTCCATTTTCTCTTTGATTTTTTTTTCAAATATATATTTGAAGATCAATCGTTTCCAGCGTGACGTTCGTATTTAGTTGTGCCGAAGTCTCGAATGTGACTCCTAGATCTGCTCGCTCGCTTTCCTAAGCGACCAATATGACTCGGTATTCAAAAAATTGTTATATTATCTCCGTAAGTGGTAATATAATGTTAATGTTATTCCAGGATCAAGGATTTCGAGTAACTATCACGATCCATAAATTATCTGTGATGATAACCGTTTTGAATTTCGTTTTGCAAGTAAAGTTTGCTGCTTAAACTGTAGCTGTAGCTCCGGTTATAAATGTTGAAGTGTTTTCGCGGATAAGTTTAACTAGGACAAACACAAAATGATATAAGAAATAAAAAACAAAGACTTAGTGATCTGCGCAAAACTCCTTAGGTTTGTATCCAAACACAGTTGTGTTCCCAATAAGAAAACGCTATAACTTAAATTTCATCAAATGATAGTCTAAAATTGCTCGCGGTCGGACAAAAGATGCAAACCAAAATTCGTTTAAAATTTCTACGCAATTAAGTAGAGGATGTGGCGAACGTACGTTTTAAAGCGAAAGCAAAGCTTTTTTTAGTTTTTTCTCTTTCTTCTTTGAAGAGAATGAGTGAAATTTCTCTTCTTAGTGCGTTAGACGATAACTCAATCTTTCCACGGTAATAAGGATTTTCTTCTTAAATCTGATATTATTGTAAGACGTTCTAGATGTGAATCATTAAAACAACCAACAAACTAATTCTCCTTCTCCCTTATGTTTCGATTTTTTCTCTTTTATAATTTTAGTAAAAATGAAAACAAAAACTTAATTTATATTCTCTAATAACATTTCATCGTTTTTATGGTAAAATACATTCATTTTCTTTAGTTTAAATTTCTACTAGCCCCGATAAACGTAATTGTTTTCTTCTATTCTATCATGAGTTACACTCTAAATGACTTATAATAATCGACCTTGCGGTTCCATCAGAGAGAAGCTAAGTAAATTGATTCACTGCGTGAAGATAAGTGGTTTTATTCTGCACATATCCTACCTTTTAATTGAATTCTACTGTTTAAGTGTTTTGCTATGATATATGGAAAAACTATTTTATTTGCGAATTTAATGGAATTATTTTTCATTTGATTTTTTTTTTTCTTTGATGCCAAGAAAGAATGCAATTCCCCTAGTTATACGAAAAAAAAAGGATTTTTATGTAGACACAGTAGTGATTTTCCGAAAGCTGCCTACAATTGTTTCTCCTCATACGGAATTGAATTACATTAAAAGATAAAAGCAAATTAAAAGGCATTTGCTTTCTCATTTAAAATTGGTTTGTTTTTTTTTAACGACTTCATTAATTATATAAATATTTAAATAATTTTTTTTTTCATTTTTTGCACTTTTTAACGATCATTATTAAGTTATGATAAATTCACGGAATGTTATGTATGCAGAAGAATTTACTTTTTACTTTTAATTATGGGAAATATAACAATTTTATAATGACTTTAATTTCATTAATATTCTGAAATAAATTGTTGTTAACAATTTTAAGCAAAGTTAATTAAAAAACCAAACGAGACATGTTGTTGTTAATAAAAATATCTATTATTATAAAACAAAGGTTTTGGAATGTGTCCGGCGCACATATGCTAGAGTATTATTTAAAATTCACTACATTTTCCCTGACTTAATTAATATATTTTCTGCCCGAGAATATTATGCGCAACTATGTGCGATTTTGAAAAATAGTTGTTCAACTAGTGTGCACAAATTCCATGTACGTTGATGACTAGGGGCGATATGTTTTTTTTTTTTGTTTTTTTTAACAACAATCTGAGATTTATGATATTATTTTTAACGTTTAAACATTTATTAAACAAGATTCGGCTACAGCTTAGATAACTTTTTTTTGAACAGAGGTAAAGAGAGAAAAACATGCTATAAATTTTATATCTATAAACTTCCGTTCCGCGTGTTAGCATTCAGAGAATTTATAGCTAGGTTAGCTGTAGTTTGTATTTTTAAAACTTTTTAAAAACAAGAAATTGTATTTGGTTTGTGACGATTCTGCTAACGCCCTTCACTAATCTATACACACGTTGCAGGATAGATCACATCGATAATATCGTATCGTATCTTATATATCGTATCGTATTTAGCGACGTTTCTGGTTAAGTAAAAATAATGCAAAAGTAATGTAAAAACAACTAACCTGAAACCGGACCGCTTTTGTGACTACTGTTTAGAAAAAACAAAATGACAAATAAGATAATGGCAGATGGCAGATAGTTAAATAGACAAAGAAAGTCACATTCAATTCCTATGATCTCGCTGATTAAGAATGGATATAATAAATAAAAATAATTTGAATCACTTTTTTGCCTACCACCTTACGAATATATATGGAAACTTATTTATTATTTTGGAATTCACCAATTCTTAGCTAGTGTACGATGCCTCTAGAAGGCTTTGGTAGAAAATTTGCTCCAAACGCTTCAAATTCACTGCACCAAGTTTGAATCACGTATTATATATTATATTTATAAGCTTTCGGTTTTTTTCACGAAAGGCAAAGTTAGACATAATATTTCTTGAGAAGCAGAATCAATTAAAATTACTTTTTAAAAAGGCATACGAAGGGATCAAAATATCCAAATTGACTCAGACTCGAGGATGTATTTATATTCATGTTCATATTCATGCTCAATTTCATATTAGTTTTCCTATTCATAAAGCAATAGTACATTGGTTTAAAATTTAGCAACACTTAAGATCGAATAGAGAGAGGAGCGAATGGGTAAACCCATGGCATTTTCACAGACAAAAATTGAATTGAAACATTCTTTCAGGACCATATCAAGCACATATTTAAAGACATGCAAAGGGATGGTAAAAATAGTAGTGTAGCTACGTTAAATTCACAAAACTGGCACAACAGTTTGTTCATAAGCAATCATACATTAACAGAAACATTGATTTAGAATCTAAGAATGCCCTGATATGTACTTACAGGAGTATAGAAAAATATATTCCAAACAGATTTAGCGTTTAATATACTGTCAAAAAATTCGAGCGAGAAGTATAGATGAATAAATACATAATAATAGACAGGCAAATGAAGATGATGGCGTAGTTTTCAACGATTTCAGACTGCTACGCAGAAAACAATGCATTTACTAATTGCTTAGTACGTACTTTCTTCCAAGAATCCCACACATAAAAATTCCTTGTACACAAGAATCATCATCATTTCATAATATCTTTAAACTTTTTTTCAAATAAACGAAGGTTCTTAAGTTTTGGCTTTAAAATTGGAACCAATCGCATATGAAAGGATAGAACAACTATACACACCAACAGTTTATGTATGTATGAGAAGCAATTATCTCAAATCTTTGTATGCACCATCTGCGAACAAAAGGAAATCTATACCTATCACATTGATAAAAGCATTCGAAGACTTCCAATAAATTCAATGATTTAAAAAATCCAAGAAATTTTTATGGAACACATTAAGAAATAAAAGAAAGATCCGAACTTTTTGGTGAGAAAACTTTAGTCTTTGATTATGAATTCTTTCGGACTATCATGATGGTAGATTTTTGCATAAAGAAAATAAATGTAAAAAAACTGCAAGAATAAATTTGTAACAATAATAACTAAAACCACGCTATCCGCACAATAATCACATGAAAAATAACTTACCATGCGAATTTCTGACTAAAAAAGAAAAAACCGACAACAACATCAACAACAAATAAACAAAAAGCGGCCATAATCAACGAACTAACTAACCAAGCAGCAAAAATAATACCCATATAGCAACCACTAGCATCACCGCGTTATTTATGAAGTTTTCATGTTTATTTTAATTTTAATAATACAAACGTATAACATATTTACCGTTAAAACGACGAAAAACATAAGCAAATAGCAGCAGACGAACAAAAGAAACCTTGAATCCGTTCTTGTTAGCTGCATACAGAAAGGAATAATATTTATTTAACTCAGCACAGCAGTAAACAAACAAGTGTTTTGCTTATCCATATATATAAGAATATATATAAAATGTAGTTGTTTGAGTGAAACGGAGGCCCCTTTTAACTTACTTACTGAAGTGATTACTTATGCTGTATATGTAGCAACGTATACACATTTGTACGTGTATATATATGTATGCATTTGTTTTGCCTTTAGTTTATAATAATGGCAGCTGTGATGGTAGTAGTAGGTGTTGTGATTGCAGTGCAGGTGGTTGTAGTATTTTATCTCTTTCACAGCATTATTATTTATTGTGTATTGTTTCCAGAGGTAATTCGAACGTTTTGTTGAAGCATACGTAAGAGAAACTTTTAAATAAAAATGGCATCCATAACGTATACGTGACTTAATTAAAATAAAACTTATACGCTAAATAGCATTTTCTTTTATTATTATTATTATTATTAATTTTTAATAAAATTTAAAAATTTTTGCTAAACCTTCATACTTTTTTGCTTTTTTTGGTTTCGCAATCAACTTTCAAAATAACTTTTTGTTAAAATAATTTAATTGCATTAGATTTTATTTTTGTTGGCTTTGCTCGACTCAATTTATTTTTAGCATTTATTTTTCGTTTCTTGTTTTTCAATTTAGTTTTTTGCCTACAATTTGTTGCATGTTAAAGAACTTTACGTTTATGTACTCTTGTGTTTATGAAAACTTTTCTTACCAAAAAAATTTTTATATAAATTTTTCTGCCATTCTTCATAAGGTTTAGCATACTCTCGTATGTTTTAAGAGTTCACAACAACTGTGTGTAGTGACGGTCACCTAGGTTAGCTGGTCTTTGCTCTGTCCTTCTATACACACTGACACTCACATGCACACACAAACTAAGGTGCATATACGTGCAACTATTTTTCAATTTCATTTTTTTCTTGTCTTTTTTTTGTGAAAAAAAAAATTTTGTGGACTGCTAAGCTATTTGTCTCACGCAATTTGCATATATTTTCATGTATAACTGCATTGTGTGCACGAAAAAGTAAGAAGGACAAAAAAGAAGAAATAAAGGAAACAACAGCAGCAAAACATGCACACACATCCTTAATGTAACCATTACAACATCACACTTTTCATTGTGCGGTTAATACGGTGAAAAATATTCATTAAAATGCAGAAAATTGTTCCGCATACTCATACATACGTAATTATTTTGTTTATGTGCTTGAGGTTTGAGGTTGTTGACTTTTTTCACACACACACACTCTCTCTCCCTCTCTCTCTCTCGTTCTCGCTCTCTCTCTCTCTCTCTCTCTCTCTTTGTCTCTCTCTCTCTCTCTACCGGGTGCACATTTCATAGAATTTTACTTATACATTAATCCCAATGCAAATTGTTGATTAGTCAGAAGATATCATCACTTGAAAACAGAGCTAATTAAACGAGAAAAAAGGAAATTAATGAAAAACGATTTTGTCTTAATTAACGGAAAGATTAAGAAGTTTCAAAAAGAAATAGTCAAATTTTCTTAACTAATCTGCAAGAATACTGAATGTTCACTAAAAACATTTATTAAATCTAATCAGTCTTCAAGAAGACGGTTTTAAATGATGAATACAATTTTATTTTCTCCAAAATTTTTATTAAAAAAAAATTAATAACTTTCCTTGTTTAAAATTATAAATTAGTCAACTGTAACCTCAAATTGTTGGTGTATGGTCCCATTTTCAGTCCCACTATGCCATTAATTTTATCAAACGCCTTGATTTGTGGTGGCGGCATTAAGAAGATAAATTTCGGGTCTGTAACGGTTTGTAGTAGATCAGATTTCCATCGTCAGCTAACAGACGGTTCTATAAATTATTAAATTATTACATTCGGCGCCATTCGCATCCGAAATCGATAAAGCGTTATCAACTCTTCTCTTGCCTTGTTTTTCTGAACTGAAAACCATTTTTGATAATGAATTGTGTGGGAATCCTTTTGACTTAAAGGAAGGAAGGAAAGCGATTTGTTTTTGATTTTCCATCTGGTAGCCGGAACTAGTGAATCCATGGTTCAACGAAAAGTATTTGTTTTCTTTTTAATTTTGTGAATTACGTCCTCAGACAGATAGTCGATGAAATTTCTCAATAAACTTTCTTCCTTTTTTCAGTTACGTGGCGATTAATGTACCACTTTGCTGGGAGCAATGGTATTATTTGGAGATTTTGTTGTGAGCGTTAACTGGGTTAAATAAACTAAAAGGCCGACTATTAAATACTCATCATATCACATCACCTAGGGCAATTCTACATCTGCTTTTGTCATAAAATACTATAAATAATAGTTTGTTGTTGCTGTATAAGCGTTTCGTTATGTGCGCAGGCGTCCGAAAAATGGGCCCATGTAGTTCAAACTTATATGATAAGTCGATATTTGTTCCGAATTGTCTTCATAAACTGCCAAAAATTAGAACACGTTGTAAGAATTTTTGTAAGAAAGTTTGCATGAGCTGAACTCAAAAATTGGTCTCATATCTTATCATATCATATTTTGCGCATTTTAAATACCATTTCTTCTTGAGCCAAAGCATGTTAGTGCAGAAAATTTCATCAAACATTGACAAAGTTCAGAGAAGAAGACAGGTATACTTATAAAAAATTTTAACATATTGTCGCTTATTTGCAGCAGATCGAAGACTACGTCGGCCTTAGAACCTTAATTGATCAACAGACCGTCCTGCGAATATTTCATATAATTTACGACTTTTTAGTTGGGTATAGGAATTCTTAAAGCAAAAAACGTTCCTGCTCGAATTTGTTTGAGAAATATCCAAATACCTCTATTAATGTAGTATAAGTTTTATGAACACTACTTGTTTTTTATATTCATTACGAAAACAGTTAGAAATACGTTGTGCTGCGACCTAGATGTTGCGATATATGAACTAAGTTATTACTATTATTAGCGATAAATTTTGAATGATGGACGTACCGAAATGTTTCTTTCTTTCTCGTTCATTTAATGGTTTTGCATCAATTTAGTTAAAAACGATTATTAGATTTTACTTTCAATTCTGTATGAACATCTGACAAAATTTTGCTTATCATAGCGAGAAAAATTTGTCGCTTTTTTTCAGAGAGTATGTTCTTCTTAATTAAGAGCTTGTTTCTAAATATTTACTTAAATTAACCTTGAACACTGAAATCCCTAATGTATGGAAGCAATCTTTATTTACTTTTTATGATGTCATTCTGGTTATGTTTTTTTTTTTTTATTAATTTTATATTATTGTAGTTGAACAAGTTAACTGAAGCAATTATAATCGAACATTTTAAATCTCAAATGAAGAGCAGTGATGACTAATAAATGGTGCTATTTAACCGTTATTGATTTCAATTATTAAAGTCAACTAACATGATCAAAAGCATATACAAAACCGCAACATTTGAACGAGGGGAACAAAAGGGTGAAACTTTGGATAGTAATTATGTCTCTATGTTCATATATAAATAGTACGGATACATGCGAATAATGGTTTTGCTTTTACATAAATAGAATGCAAAATTTGCAAAAGAGAAAATTTACAAAAAAAAAATATTCACTATAAACTAATTATTAACTAATTAATTGCACTCAACGCATATATTCGGCACTTCATTTCAATATATCGGTATATTCTGCGTAAAAAAAACTTTTATAAATTTTCACAAAAATAGCAAATTTTCATAAAGAGTGATAAAAATTCACAGTAAATTACTGAAATGTATTTAACAAAGATATAGCAGCTATACTATATACAGTTTAGTAAAAAAAATCTGGTAATTATAAATGATATATACGGGTGCAGATACTCAATTTAGTTTCAGGATTTGATAGCATAATGAAAAGTTAGTACTAACTAGAGTAATTCTACAGTATAAGAACGTTTTTATCCCCCTAAAAGAGCGAAGCGTTTAATAATTTTTTTAAAAGGTTCTAATTGTCGTCGCAGTATTGTAAATGATGTACATTTAATTTCGCTCGCCCAAACATATTTCGTTCTTTTTCACTTTCTGCTTTTAAAAATGCATAGTAGATGAAAAGACAACGAAAAACTAAAGATAAGTAAAAAATAAGACGAGCCAGAGTGAACTTAATAAGTACTGACGAATTTCAGCGGAAATCATTAATCAATCGGCTATCAAAGGAACATTTTCTAAGAATGTCTACAGATTTAATTTCAGGTGTTTCAACTGAGCAAAACTAGCTAACCGCGACTGAGTGAAAATCTTACGCCGATCAGTATTATATACATTTCCATATATATATATATATATATGTGATTGATTACCAATCAAATGTATATATATATATATATTAGGTTGGGGAAAAGGTAATCCATCCAATCTTATAAGAACTTCAGGACTTTATTTAACATTTCGAATTGGAAAATAATGGATTACCTTTTCCCCCACCTATTATATATATTTGAGTGTTAGTTACGATGTATGTACAGAAAGCTACATATGCCGTTTACTTGACTTTTGAAAATTACAAATGCACGCCCGCCCACAATAACAAAATCAGATTACTTGGTAAGAAGTATAAAAAAAAAAAAATTATTTACTGATAAAAAATGAAAGCAACTACATTAAAGATTTGCTAAAAAGTAAATATTTCTTTTCAATCATTTAATCATCACAATTGTAAACTTTATTACAGGCTAAAAAAATAATGTTAAATAATAGTATTGACACATATAATTTTAATATTTACATCAACAAAAACAATTAAATTCCATTTGTCACATAGCGTCTTAACAAGAAAAAATTAACATTATTTTGTTTTTTTTCATTTTGTCATTCTTTTTATTTTTTTTTTTTTTATTCAATATTTATTATTCATATTATTCAAGTGTATCATTAAGTGCACAAAACAAAATATTTTTTTTTATTTTGCAAACGACCTACATCCATTATTATTCGTTGGTATGTATGCCTGTTTTTGTTTATGTTTATATATATGCGTACATATATACACAATTTGCATTTGTGTTGGTTACTGTATATATATACGTATATTTGTATATATATATATATATGTACATATGAGCATACAGTAATACTATATTTTCTGTGTGCGTATGCATGGTTTCATATCTAAAGTTTTAAGCTTGAATGCATTTCAGCAATGAAATGCTTAATACGTGAATGCTCAGGTATAACTGTGCGTATATGAACGTGTATGCATGTGTGTTGAATATTTGTGAAAATGCACACTACTACAACATATCATCGATTCCTATATAAATCATATAAGCAGAACCTAAATTATTCCTGAATGTTATGCATATAAACACGTACCCCTCAATAACGAATTCGCTCATCTTTTGGTCTCTTCTTCACCTGTAACTATCACAACCATTATGGAAGCATAAGAGTATACTAATTTTGTCATTCCTTTTGAAATTTTCTGGTATGCGTATGAAAACTATCATAATGAAAATGCATTGTTAGCGCATATCTAAGGGCTGTGAAGATGGGAAAAAGTTTTCCTTTCAAATGGGGATATAGCAGAGTTTTTACTCGTATTATGACACATAAAAACGTACACTAAAAATTTTGTAAATTTCATGTCACATTTTCATTAGACTTAGTTTCTAAGAAAATTCATCCATGTCTATATACTTGTTTGGTTACAGTTGCAAAATTTGCTATAGAAAATTGAAAATTTAATTCATAAAATTTATTGAATTTCCAAAGATTAGATATGACAGTGCCCGTGAAGCAAGGTTTGCAAGAAGTAATAAGCTTCAATATATTTCCATCATTAAAGTACTCGTTACAAATAGTTCTAAAGTGCTTTGAGTTTGTTTTTATTACATTGCGATATCTCTGGAAAAACTAAACCATGGTGAGCTAGTTCAGGAATTGTCCAAACAACAATGTAATTCGGAATGAAAATATCTTTAGAAGTCCGCGAGTCATTCTCTTAAATCTTGAGCAAAAATTAAAGCTTAAGCTTAAAGGAGTCTATCTCAGGTCTACGAATTCTTCTAAATATAACTCATTTATTTTACCACAATCCGATAAATATTTAATGGAATCATGGAAAGGAAGTTTTTAATTAACTAAATGATATTCAAAAACCAAGAAAAAACGTATCTATAGATGATGCTGGGCATCTGGGATTCATCTTATTCTCCAAGTAGATGTTTTACATGCCTCTGCCTTTTTTGTTTTTTTTTTTTGGTATGGGTTTTATTAACGAAATATCAACAAGAAAGAAATATTCCGAAAAACGCAATAGTTAATACACAATACAGTAGTAGTGCACTTTAAAAAAAAAACAAACAAAAAATAAGTAAAACTATTAGAGAAAAAAAATATTTTTGACGCAATCAAATTCATATATATACGTTTCTTAACAAGTTCTTTAAAGTAAACAATTTTCCTAACCTATATCCACCGCGGAAGAATAGCGTCTTATTAGATTTGTCGTTACTTCCGAGAAACTCAAAAATATGCATTAGAAATCCCCTGCAGTATTTGAATTTCCCAGCAGAGAGCATATGTCTGTCCCTCTGACTACTGCCTCTTTTTACAATGCTTATGATCACAAAAACTGAAACAAAGCTGTACTGTTCTTCGTTTTTCATCGTTTTATCAGTTCAGTTTAATTAATTAATAATGAAACTTGTAATCTAAAAAATCTGAATATATTTTCAATAGATTAAAGAGCATTATAAAATCGTTATACTCTCTATTGCGTTCTTTAATGCACAGCGTTT
Organism: Glossina brevipalpis; assembly: GCA_000671755.1. Lineage (NCBI taxonomy): Eukaryota > Metazoa > Arthropoda > Insecta > Diptera > Glossinidae > Glossina > Glossina brevipalpis. The sequence goes on from KK351043.1 coordinate 1,502,609, forward strand.
ATTGTAAAAGTCAAACTTAACAACACAATTTTCCAGTAATGATTCAAATCCTCAATGTATTGATTTGAGATAATGCATAGCAAAGTATTCCACGGAGTAAATATAATTTTTTTTTTATTATGAAAATCACATATGTAAAAATAAAAGAACTGTGCATGTGAAAACTGCTAAAATCTATGGAAAAGGAAGTTTTCTTTTATGCTTGACTTTAAATAGTCATAAGATAAAGGCTCCCTATGCAGATAGCGATTGACGACTTTTGATTTCAACACACAGGTAAGGAGATTAGCAAAAGTATCCAAAGAAATCTAGCGATAGTTATAGAAAGATGAGATTTAGTATTTGTGATTTTCATTTTTCATTTTTATAAGTGGACGATTTTACTTAAGACACAATAAACTTGAATATTAAATATTCAAAGTAAAGTTAAAAATAAGTTCCTTTAAATAATTCTAAAGTATTCTTTCTAATTCTAAAATATTAAAGTATTTTCGTAATATTATTTTATTTTTCAAATTATTGGCCATTGCTTGGATAGATTATTATGGATAAATTCAGAAGTAACAAACCTTATATACCAAATTTTTTACTAATAATCAATGAAATATTAAACGATTTCATATTGTTAACAATTGATTTAAATGCATACTAATTAAGCAAATTATTTCAAAAGAAGCCACTGGGTGTGAAAAAAAGAAAAAAAAATTATATAAATTTTTCAAGATTTATAGATATTTATATATATATATATATATATCATGTATATATCATGTATATATATATATATATATATATATATATAATATATGTAAGTATGTATATCAATGTATTGATATTTATATACATATATATGTATATATAAATATCTACAAATCTTGAAAAATTTATTTAATTTTTTTTACAAAAGAACTAAACATTTTTTTTCAATTTCGGTACCTATATACGTACATCTTACTTTAAAAAAATACTTCTCATTATTAATGATTCGATATTCGTTTCGTCAGTCTCATAAAAATATATTATATAACAGTTAACCTGCAATCAAGCTATAAAACTAGTAAGTAAAGTGAAAGAGAGACGAAACATAAATGAAAATGCTTAGCTCAAGAATTTAGAAATAGAAGAAAAATCACCAAAAAATGGAGATTTATACGAAGGGATGAATGAATGACTAAAGTATGTACGCAATGTGGAATGTGAATGAATCGTAAATGAAAT
>KK351043.1:1503861-1528748 GCA_000671755.1 Glossina brevipalpis
ATTGTTTTGTTAAACAATACTTTTCTAAGTGAACAATAGTAATAGAGAAAAAAAAAACATGCGACGCAAAGGAAGGGTCCAAGCTTTGAAAATTGTAGTAGATATGTAGAAAATTTTGCTTTTGTTAGCTTTAATTTTTTTTTTTTTTTGCGTTAGGGGAGCAAATATAATAAACTCTTAGGTGTCGTAAGAATAGAATAAAATAAATATCTAGAATGGAACGTTCAAAATGTTCTTTAGCTGTTTTATATAATCTTGAAATATGTTGATAATATTTTATATCATCTTCAGCAAATAAAAAATCTAACCTGTAGGATATATATTTTAATATTTCTCACACTTGAAAGTCACTTCACTTTTTTACTGCCATTATCATTGTTACGATTAATATAGCTGATGCTGTTGCTAGCGGTGGTGCACTCTAAGACAGCTTCTAACATAATAAAATGCTTTCAAGCACGCATACAGTTTCCACTTCTTAACAGTTAAATTGCTCTACCAAATGACTCTATATCCGTATTATCTTAAAAGCAAAAAAAAAAAAAAGAAGAAAAAAATTATATGACGATTTTTTTACTTGACTGAATGACAATTGTCATAAGGCATAACAGCGTACACATTTCATTCGCGTTGCTCTCTAAAGTATATGAAATTATGCAAAAAGCAAAAAAAAAAAGAAAAAAAATGGAGAAACAAAAAACATAAAAGACGAAAAAACATGAACATGAAGATATATACGCAAGCAAGTGCCATCAGCTAACGATAAATTTCACGTTACCAAGAGAACTGCAGGTTTCTTTTACTGAACTTTAACTTGACTACTGTTCGGTCTTTAAAGAAATTTTACATGTTTTTTTTTGTGTTTTTCCTTTACGGTCACCTGTTGTGACAGAATTTATGTGCGTTCGTATGCGTGTGTATGTGTATACTTAACTAATTGTGCATAAAATCAAAGCATTCAAGCTGCTAATTGTTGCTTCTTCAGTGGTCAGGTTTCTCTCTTATCGAAATACCATTTGCATACCATATATGCAATCATCGTGACATCATGCTGTTTACATCTGACAGCATTCACAATGTGAAGACAAATTGTAAATATACTTAATGGCAATAGAGATAAATAGAGAAACTCACTACGAAAAAAGATTAACATCAGTTTAAATTTTAGAGATTTCTAGAGAATTTGAAGTTTTTAACCAGTTTTAACAGGTATTAAGAAAAAAAAAAAATTTTAGAGCAACACCTTTCAATCCTATGGCTTTCGTACTTGCAAACTGATACTGGCCTCAAATTTCATTTTAAGAGCCTCTTCTACAATCTAATTAAATTTTTAAAATTATTGCCTAAAATTTCTTTTATTCAATTTGATGATTGGAAAGAGATTTCATTAGCTTTAGGAAATTTGCGACAATGTGTGCAATGTTTTTTTCTTACTTATGTGCTTCATAGAAAATAATAAAGAAACTTTTCACCATTTTCGGTTTATTGTTTCGCTTTGAATGCTTGCCGCATACCGTTTGATAATTACAAATAACTTTCGTGAACTTAAATAGCCCTCGATCGAAATCAAGGTGGACGTCATCATGCTTTCAACTGGGTAATTTTAATTTTAAAAAAAACACTACGCCTATTGCTGAATACACTTTTTCGAAAAGTTGTTGCATAAACCATATCTTAGACCATACTAAATTGTTCACCGATGACTTCCCTATGCTTTTCAACTAGTGAACGAAGATGAACTGTTCCTAAAAATTCAAATTAAAACTTAATTCTCTTCCTTTAAGCTAGATAGGAACTCAGTGGGATATTAACTTTGCACATAACAGTGAATATCCTCATCATAATGCTGGGCACAAATAGTACCATTATTTAAACAACTCCGCACAAGCGAAAGTAAGTCTATTTCTTCCAAATCCGATTAATACGAATTTATTGTAATTCCGACTATTTGCCTCGTGAAAAATCCCAAAAAATTATGTTTCCTAGTTTCCTTTAACAACGGTGAGCCGTAAAGAAAGCCTCATCAATGCACGCTTAACCCTTAAATACATACGTACATAAATACACATAATTGTCTACATACCAGTTTTACAAATTTTTTTCAAAGCCTTGAGTGTGGTCGAAAGCAGGTTATTAACCAAAGCCAAAAAATCACGTGTGAAAAAATCGTAACATTAATTTTAACGGCCAGGTTATATTTTTATTTTTTTTTTGACATTTGAATGTAACGGATGATACAGTTCACTACATTACTTGGAGAGATATTTTCGATGTTCGTGTTTTCTATACCGGAGTGATTTATGTAACTGAAAGAAAATTTCTTCTTATTTTTTGCAAGGTTTGATATTGCATTTGAAAATTTTATATGGATATATGCCAGATTTTTAGGATATACTACATGTTTACACACGACTTTCTGCAAAATAAATACTTAATATAATTAGCTGGATTTTTTTTACAATTATTTAAAATTCAAAACAAAAAATCATACATTTAAGGGTTAAGTTTGGGAAAGTGTACACCAAAGTTTTTGCCTAACAAGTAAGATAGTTTGATAAGCCTCAAAGACATTTTGAACAACTATAACAAGTTGATTAGACAATCTGTTGACTATCGATTGGATTTGCATCCACCACGATCGATCAAAGCACTGAAATTTTTCATTTAGAACGGCTGTAATAGAGCATACCATACTTACAAAGAGATGACAGCTCATACTCTGATAAGATCTTAGATAACATCGTACATATCGATGCGTTTACGGCACAATAAACTAATAGAATTTTAAACAAGGAAAGGTATCAAGAGAAAAAACAAATTTGAGAAATTAAAACCCTATAAATACACTTGTCGTTCAACCTTTACTGTCTTGAATATGATCGTTTTAGGTGAAGGTTACTGTAAATTCTAGTAAACTCAACTTATATGTAAGCTAAACATTTACAATTTTGAAATTTAATATAATTTTCATGTTCTTGTAACCGTGTGTATCGTATACATGCATAAACGTGTATGTGTATGCATTTAAACTCATTCATATATCAGCGTAAATTAATGTTTTATTTTTTTTTTTCTTTATCCAATACATGTTATAGTGAGGGCTGATAGATAATATGGTACCAAACGCGAAATGACAAATGCATAACTTGCTTTTAACACTAAAACCATGTCAATACATTAGGAAACATGTCATTAGGTGAACACTGACGTCTATACTCGTTTATGGATGAGAACGCTAATAAGAGTGTTTATGCTTGCAATATGAGAACACTTACGCCCCTTATAAACGTGTTAATTTAATGTCGGTGTGTGCAGATAAAATTTCATTCGTTAGCAATACATTATTAAACTAATACTATTGAAAAATTGAAAACTATGAATAATGATATAAAGCAACTGCAACAATAATTCATCTAAAGTTAAGCGAAAAATGTTTTTACAAAAATTCACATTAATTAGTTTAAACAAGTTAGAAAGTTTTTCGGCGCATTGCTTCAAACCAAACTATAAATTTCTAAAATTATTTGTTAAGTACGAGGATTTAATTGGTACCACGATGGTAATAACTTCTGGATTGATGTCTTAATACGTTCATAATATCTTCTAATATTTTTCGACATTATTTGTAAGCCGTCTATTTTCTAATTTAATCGATAACCAACAATTACATGTCCATGTTAACACAGAATTCCACGCTAGTACAACATATATGAATACTTTAAACATTTATTCATTAAAATGCGTTCTATAAGTATTCACGGATTTTTACAAAATGAAATAAAAATTTTGCGTAGTTCCATCCGTATGTGAAAAATATCTATACGTAGCTACGCAAGGAAAATCTGTGAAACGACGTCAAAATGTTTTGTTCAATTCCCAAATTCTTCAAATCCCCATAGTGTGGCATAACAACTGAAAGCCAAGATAGTTTAAATAAGCACTGAGAAGAGAATGCAGAATGCATGGAAATAGTGAAATATGTACTTAAGACATTAAAATTTTTTCAGGCAAAGTTTTGAAACTTTTTGACAAAGAACTTCTATCAGTTCACACGAAAGTTGGAACTGAATTACTATTCATAGCATAGCGAGAAAGAAGTCGTTCTTCCTCGTAACATAAGTCTCATTAGTCTCACGCACAAAATTCATATCTGTGTCAATGAGCAAAATGTAAATCTCTGGCTTCGCAAAGCCCTACTTTACATTTACAAGGATTGACAATTTTGTACCGATTTCATACGGCCGAAATGCCCAACGAGCTGAACCATATGTGACTATTGGCATAACATGACAATAAATTAATTTTAGGACCCGACATATAATTTCAACTCCACATGATCTAGCGATGGGAACTAACTAAACTAACGGCTATTTATTATTTTTTTATTTATTTTATATTTCGAAAAATAAAATTTTTCATTTTTCAAAATGAAAATTATTATTTTTTAAATACTTAAATTTTGTAACAAGTGCATAACCTTATAATGCCTACAGCAAACAATACGTTCTTCGAACTACCCCGGTTTTAAAAAACTTGAAAAAAAAAAAGTATATTTATATCTTAGCTCTACATAATATACTTGACAGTGCAATTGAATTTTCCGTATGACGTGTACCTTAAAAATGTTGAAAGAGAGGAGTTGATAATTACAATTTGTATGTGCAAGCTTAAAAATTGCAATATAATGATGACAAAAATCTTCTTTACTTTCTTAAACCCTGTAATGGAAAAATGAGAAGATCTACAAAGCAATTGTAATTTATTATTCTTTGCTTGCCTTGTGTGTATTGTTTAAGAAGATAGGAAATATATGTGAACAACAAATATAATTACAAAATTGCCATATTGTTGCTTTTTCACGGTGTGTACAACCGTTTTTATATATACAAGTTTATATACATTCCTTGTTCTCTCTCTCTCTCTTTTGTTACAAATACTAGTAGCCTCGTGTAAGCAAGTACGGTTTTGCCTACCAAATACACGTACAATACACAAAGATTAAAAGTTTATGCTCCTCTCTCGCTTGTAAATATATGTTTACCTGTCTGGCTACAGTAGCTTTACATGTTATCTTTTTGTGTATCTGTGCAACATCATGCATGTAAAGTATAACAAATGCAAATGTATGTATTGTATGTTTTTAAGATTTACATTAATTCTTATTCCCTTTTTACCCGAGAAACATATTTTCATTTTTCATTAGATGCTACGTTATTTATTTTGAATCTGTTTGGCTTCTTATACAATAAACTAACAGTTATATGTGTTTTATTATATACAACATTAGATACTTTATTATTCCTATTGATGTTGTCGTTGTTATATGCACAATTGTTGTTTCACAATACATTGTTGTCAATGTGCTTATTTAAGTAATAAGAAAACTTGATTTTTCCAACTCTCTTTATTACAAATGAAAAATGAACGAGAAACAAGTCAAGAACTCTTTTTACATATACTAGGAAAATATATTTTCACTTATATAGAGCAATATATATAAGGAATTTTTTGTTTTTTTTTTTTATTATTTACTTTTATTAAAAAAGACAAGAGCAAACAAGTTGAAATCAAAGTAATTAATCAAAGGATTTCGCAAAGTTTTTTTTATAAAAAAAAAAAGAAGAAACTATAATCTTTCCTAAAGCAAAGTAATGAATATGTGATTCTTTTAGCTTTGACTTCTCAGCTTCTTCATTATTCTTCTTAATTTTCTATGCATACACATTTAAGTTTATTAATTTCTCTAAATAGCAAAGCATGCCCCGTCAGGTTGTGAGTCTTATATTTTTAGCTATTCGTCCTTTTATTTTCGTTTTACTTTTAAATAATTGCATAATTTTCCAGCAATTTAGCTTAACTTTAAATCCGGCCTTACTTCTGACGGAAAATAAATAAACATACAACATAGTCGAACAAAAACAACAAGTATGTGAAAATCTTCTGGTTGGTGGCACTTGTGTTTATGCAGCTTTAAGTGCTAAATCAACATACTTCACTATGATGTCGACCTCTCGAGAATAAAAAAGTAAAAAAAAAAAAAAGAAGAAAAACACCAAATAATCTTACAAAAGGGTTTCACTGCGTGCACAAGGTGAGGTTAAGGAGCATTTTGAAAATTTAAGGAGATTTTTTTGAAGAACTCAACTTGAAAAATAAATTCAGTTCAGTTCAGTTACCATTTGCTAAAGAATCATTTGGATGGATTTCATTTTAAAATTATTTTCTACTTTTTTATAACAATTCCAAAAACAAACCAAACAAATAAGAAAATTATATTCGGCTGTGTCGAATCTTTTATACCCACCACCTCTATCTTACAAAGAAAGGAAGAAAAACTAAATTTTAATGGGAGGACATGTGCAGATTTTTTCCACTTCTATGGAATACCGTGGAATACAGTCAGCCATGGAATACCGTGGAAAACAGCCACAGCAAAACAGATATGCTTTGAACTTATATGGTAGACGTGACCTATGATCTGTTTGGCCTATTTTCAATAGCAACTTATGTAAAAGAACTTCCAATGTTTCTGCCAAATTCGAAATCGATATCTTCATTTTTGCGGTTAGGAAAATGTTACCACAGACATTACAAAGACGGACAGACGGACATGCTTCAACGTTGATCAAGAATACATACAGGTCTACGAAGATTCCTACTGGCCATTACAAACAAAATGACAAAATGAATATGCCCCTCATATTCGGTAGTTAGTATGAAAAGGACTATCCACCAGCAATAGCAACAACAATTTCAATAGTTTCTACACCGATGTTAGTTGACGTTTGATAAAATTTCATAAAACTTTATAATAACATTTCAGTTGTCGGCCTGACTGCACTTTATGTGTATCACAAACAAAAAAAAAGTAAAGGAAACCGTTGCCATCTTTTGTGAATTATATTAAAAGAAGTTATGCTTCTTCTTTAACTTTAATTTTCTATTCCTATTTTCTACTCGTGTTTATATATTTACTTATATATATATATATATATATATATATGTACATATGTATTTGTATATGTATATACATTTATATATACGCCTACGTGTCAAATTGGGAGCCAATAACTTTATAACATGAAACATGTTTTGAGTTTTTCTTCAACTTTTGAAAAGTGTTGTTAGAAAAATATGTCTTTGTTTTGTCCTGTTGATATTTGTTTCTGACAGCTTACAGCTTCTTTAAACATCAAATGCAGACAATAAATACAAAAAGTCGTAAATAAGAAAAACGAAAAAAAAAAACAAAAGTAGAAGAATTGTCAGAACGTGATGAGAATTCTCTATGTGATGTATAAGAGTCACATATAAATCATAAATATGACATAAAACTATTAAAGATTTCATAAAATTATTAAAAAAGTTAAGCAATATGTGCTGCAAATACTTTTTCCTTTTTTATACAAACAAACTAAATCTGTTCAGAATTTTCTTCAAAAATTTTCTTGAATATCGTTTATATTTTTCATAAAATTTTAATATTCGAATAATAACTTCAAGTATAAAGGTAAGCTCACGTTCTACATATCCGCCTTCAAAATGTGTGTTGTAGTCCATCGTAAAACTCTCAATGTAACTTCATTTATCCTAATAAGTTGATCTGAATTATAACAACAAAGGAAGTTTCAATGACTTATAAGCTTATTAGAGTTACAATTCTTTTGAACATCAGAGTGGTCGTTTTTTTTTTCTTTTTTTTTTATTTTCACCAAAAGTGACATTGATTTTTAATATTACCTGGCAAATTATCATCGAAAATGGGCAGGCATACAGCTGTGGAAAAATACGGGGATTTTCAACATTTTTACACAAATTATTTATAGAAAGAAATGAATTTGCCCTTTACCTTTAAGAGCTAAACGAAAACATTAACTTGAAACTCTGAGGCAATTTAGTTCTACTGCTGTGTACATCTCTATATTATAATATCTTGTTTTAATATACTTAAAATAGCAAACAAATTTAAAGAGAAAGCTAAAATTAAAGGTAGAGGCGAGGTAAACATATCAAGGAAAAACGACCATGTTTCCAATGACAACTTTCAATGACTTGCAATAGTTATTTAGTTATTAGTTTGAAATTTTCTTGTCGAAGTCGAGCATGAAAATCGTCCCTTCTTTTTTCTCTTAATTATTATTATTTTTAATTAAAATATTTAGAGAAAGAGAGAGGGAGAGAGAAAGAGAGTGAGAGTGAGAAATAGATAGACGGAGAGGAGAGAGAGAGAGAGGCCGTTACAAATTTTTTTTAGCCTTCCATAATCGGTATAAGGATTTACAAAAAAAAATTCCTAATTAAGTTATGATAAGCACAAAATTGTTAATAACTCAATATTTAACTGAATGTCAAGTTTCATAACCACAGTTTCTATAGATTTATTTATTTGTTTAAATCTTACACAGTTAAGTTATACCTGAATTGTTAATCATCAATAAGTTTTCAAAGGATTTATGCGTTTCACTTCTCCTTTAAATTAACGTAATAAAAACTTTAGTATTTTATAAATCAAAAGTAATTACGTTTCTACGGTTTTTCACATCCTATTAAATTTCCGTTTTATTATGCAATTATCGGTTAAAAAAAAAGAAAAAAAAAAGAAGAAAATTTAAAGCAACTTTAAATGATAAATGGCTGGCATTTGCACTTTCATAGTCCAGTTGATTACGCTATTGTTGTGGTTTTTCACAAGATTTTATCAATTGAAATGCAAATAATCTAGAAAAATTAATTGTTCATCGCACCGCTATGAGTTTAAATAAACTTCTCTAAATGATGATTATTAAAGTTTCAAAAACAAAATTTTACCTAAAATCATTTAATTTCTTCTTTCGTTAACTCATCCCATCTACGGTGGTTAGTTCTAACCCGTTCCCTAAATTTCTTTACTTCTTACAATTAACGAGCTTTCTGAATATATGTGCACGTACACAAGTAAACAAACATAACCATTATTTGTCAAAGAATTAAAAGAGTTCTCGCCTACGTTCCCTGCATGCGCGCATTAATGCTATGCTTGGATGTGTATGTACGTCTTTCTTGTGCTAAGCTTATTGATTGCGATGTGTCGTGTCGAAACGATTTTTTGTTTATTTATTTGTTTTATTGTGATGTTGTGTGTGTATACGCATTCATTGTTCGTTGTATACTTTTCAGCAAAAGATTAAAACAAGCCGTGTTCCTTATATTTGAAAAGAAAAACAACACCGTTATAAGCTGCTTTCTTTGTTGCTTTTATCACCCTTTCGTATATTTATTTTGCTTCCCCGAGTAATTTACTAAGTATTTGTATATTTCTCTCTACAAAAAAAAAAGAAAAAAAAGAAGGAATTTCTCTGTACTAGTATGGGTAAATGAAGTTTATTTCTTAATACTTTTCATTGAATGAATGGTGGGTTAGCGTTTGTATGTGGACTGCCGTAAATTCAAACCTCCCTACATACATATGCTTATAAACATTTAAACTTGTATGGTATACCGAGTTGATTTACTATTTTTCTAATTCATTGCTTTTTAATGACTTAAGTGAAATAGTATAGTTGAGTATCTTATACGTATGCATGCATGCATACATCTATAAATACATACAATGCACGGGTATATGTGTGTGTCTAGCTACATACATATAAACGAAAGAGAAAATTAAAAAATATACTGAAAAGTTAAAAGTAATTAAAGAAATAACATTAATTGAAACTGAAATTGCTTTTATCTGGTAAATGAAAAATTTTAAGGTTTTAGTTAAATAGAATGCAGCAATTTAGTGAAATTTAATCGACTCATATATATAACAAAAGATAACTGCTATTACACGTTGGATAAACATCAAAAGTATTGTACAAACTATATTTTTCTTTTTTTTTTTTCTAGCTGGACTTAAATACACCGACAATCAACGGGTCATAATTCACGTTAAGGATGTTAACGATGAGCCGCCATATTTTATTAATCGCCCATTACCCATGCAGGCTGTGGTCCAGCTTAATGCCCCACCTAATACACCGGTGTTTACTTTACAAGCTCGTGATCCGGATACAGATCATAACATCCATTATTTCATTGTACGCGATCGTACAGGAGGACGTTTTGAAGTTGACGAACGTTCCGGTGTAGTACGCACACGAGGTACAGACCTTTTTCAACTTGATATGGAATATGTGTTGTATGTTAAAGCTGAAGATCAAAATGGTAAAGTTGACGATCGTCGTTTTCAAAGTACACCCGAAGAACGCCTAAGTATAGTCGGCGGCAAACGAGCACCACAATTTTATATGCCCAGTTACGAGGCTGAGATACCAGAAAATCAGAAAAAGGATTCAGAGTAAGTGAATAAAGTGAACAAAGAAAATGCATTTTCCCTTTTAGTCTTTACAACAGAAAAGTTTTTTGCTCCCTAATGTATATATTTTGTTTGTTTATTTTTTGTTCATTTTATTTTTTTTTTGTGCCTGAAAGCACACCATACTCTACTCTAGATTGAATTTTTTCTCATTTCTTTTTCAGCATTATTTCTGTGAAAGCTAAATCGTTTGCAGACCGTGAAATTCGCTACACATTGAAAGCTCAAGGCCAAGGGGCTGGTACCTTTAACATAGGTCCCTCGTCGGGTATTGTTAAGTTGGCCAAAGAATTAGATTTTGAAGATTTACGACAGCCGCACGTTTATTCCTTAATTGTAACAGCCACAGAGGATTCCGGTGGCTTCTCTACCTCTGTCGAAGTAAGAAAATAATTTCTTTTTTCGTATTTAAGCTAACATTTGAAACAAACTCTACAACCATTATATTAAAGAATGTTGTGGTGTGTTGCGTTTCTCTTTTCATTATGTTTGTTTCTAAAAGTTCAAGTCATTTGTATAACTTTGTTGCTTTAATTTAATACCGCTAGGGATTTGCTTCTATGCACAAAGTTTTTGCCAGTAATTGCACTTAAAAGAATAATTTCGCTTGAAGTTAAGTCAAGTGCTCCAAGCAAAAGAGAAGGAAACCTAGAAAAGACATAAAACAATAGTAAAATTGACAGTTTTATTAGAATTAATAAAAAGAAAAGTTTTTGCCTCTTTCTTATAGAAATTGTGCAGGCAATAAAATTGCGCTGTCAATAATATTGGAAAATTCTTATCGACATAAACGTTTAAATGCATATTTTTTCTGGTCTGTTTTTAGCTTACCATACGTGTTACAGACGTTAATGATAATGCTCCCAAATTTGAATTACCCGACTATCAGGCGCATAATGTAGATGAAGACATACCTTTAGGTACAAGCATATTGAGAGTGAAGGCAATGGATTCTGATTCAGGTGCGAATGCTGAAATTGAATATTTAGTGTCCGATGATCATTTTGCTGTCGACTCGAATGGCATTATCGTTAACAATAAGCAGTTAGATGCTGATAACAATAATGCTTATTATGAATTCATTGTTACGGCCAAAGATAAAGGAGAACCTTCCAAGTCAGGCACTGCGACGGTCCGCGTATACACAAAGAACAAAAACGATGAAGAGCCAAAATTTTCACAGCAAGTATATACACCTAACGTGGACGAAAATGCCGGGCCAAATACATTAGTAACGACGGTAGTGGCTTCAGACAAAGATGGTGATAATGTACGTTTTGGTTTTGTGGGTGGTGGCACATCGTCGGGACAATTTGTTATTGAGGACATAACAGGAGTAATACGTTTGCATAATAAGGCGATTTCGTTGGATCGCGATAAATATGAATTGAATGTTACGGCCATGGATGATGGTTCGTGTTGTGTTAACGGCGACCAGACAATACACACATCCACTGCTGTTGTTGTTGTTTTCATTACTGATGTCAATGATAACAAGCCGGTATTCAAAGATTGCGGTACCTATTATCCGAAAGTAGAGGAAGGTGCGCCTAATGGTAGTCCAGTTATAAAAGTTGTCGCTACCGACGAGGATAAAGGTGTTAACGGCCAAGTGAGTTTGAAAACTCTATTAAACATTTGCCAATTAAGCAATGAATGATAATGAAAATGATGTTTTCTCTTTCTTTATTTTTGTTCAGGTTAAGTATTCGATTGTCCAACAACCGAATCAAAAAGGTACAAAATTTACTGTAGACGAAGAAACCGGTGAAGTTTCGACCAATAAAGTATTCGATCGTGAAGGTGACGACGGCAAATTTGTATCGGTTACTGTGAAGGCTACCGATCAAGGTGAACCAAGTTTAGAGGGCGTTTGTTCATTTACGGTTGAAATAACTGATGTCAACGATAATCCTCCACTATTTGATCGTCAGGTTAGATTTCGAAATTTTTCTAAAACAGATTTAGTAATCCATTGTTCTCTTTTTGCTACAGAAATATGTGGAAAATGTTAAGCAAGATGCTAGTATCGGTACAAATATTTTACGTGTTTCCGCTTCCGATGAAGACGCCGATAATAATGGTGCAATTGTTTATAGTCTAAGTGCACCATTTAATCCTAATGATTTGGAATATTTTGATATACAAGCCGAGTCCGGTTGGATTGTTTTAAAAAAACCGCTTGACGTAAGTCTTCGCTTAACAAAATCGTTTTGTTTTTCATTTCGTTTTTATTTCATTTAATATATTCTTATGATCTGCTTTCTGGTATCAAAAAAGCGATTCTTACTTGAAAGTTTTTCTTATGATTTTTATTATCATTCTTTTGTTTTTAATATTTTATCTATTCTTGTGTTTTTTTTGTACTAAAGACACTTGACAACCATTTGCATTACGGTATTTGTATCAGATTCGATTTAGTTCATATGTATTTTTCTTTTTAATAAAACTCATAGACGATTTTCATCGTAGGTGTTCCTAAAAAGTAAAACTTTTTGTAAACCTGATTAGTGATAAGAAAATAAAGAATTTTAATAATACTTTGCTATATATGCGATCTTATCAATAGTAACGGTAGGCGAGAGGATATGCATATATTGGGGTAGTCTGTATTCCTAACATCCAGGTTTGAATGTAAAAAAGCCTCTAAGATTCCACCAAAATTTTAACATTCGAATGGAGTTGTCTAGCGATCACACTTCGAGATATACAATAATAACTTTTTCAGGTACTTACCTTTGCTAATAATAGATGACAACTTCTCACTTCTTAATTAATAAAATTATAGATAGAGAAAATTTTGACAATCAGACTATTAACAATAAAGCAACAAAGTGCTATATATCTGATATTCATATCATACCATTATCAAGTGATCATATAAATGCTAGTAGCGTAGCCTTAATGTTTCAAAATTTCCGATTTTGCACTACTTCTCCGCCTATCTAGCTACAATTGACACATTAGCAGATTTAATGTATAATAGAGATACCAGAGATACATCTCAGAAGATATGGTCTTCACTTCTAACATTAACTAGTAAAACGACAGATATGTAAGCTTTCGAAAGTCGTACTATGTATCTTAGAAAATTAAGAATTTAAACACCATCGTGTTTCATTCATATGCCATAAACACTAGATTTGTATCATCATTATTCACACCCGCCTTTATTAGCACTGGTAGCTGACCTGAGTCCATGATATCCTAAAATTGTGCTTTGACAAGAATGCAAAATACAAAATGTGAATTTTGTATTCCATAAATGCAACGATTGATTAATTAATAAAAATAGCAGATGCAAGTGACAATCGCATTAGTTATGACTTTCGATACCAAATGTAGATTCCTTGCTTCATAACATTTATGCTCTGATTATCCACTTTTAACTGTAGAAAGCGTAATCTATTTTTATTCTATTGTTGAGAATTGCACAATCATTCTGATATCATGTGCGTATCTTTGTTGGTATTTATACCAAATACCCCACAAATACCGTATGTGTGTCTCTAGTATAATAAAGACTGAAAATCCAACCGCTAATACTACAAATCTTTAATTAATTTTCCCCCAAAAACTTAATTTAATTCTTTAAAATCCTCCCTTATAAAGGATCTGTGATTGTAAATCGCTTATAATTATTATTATATTCTACAATCCTGTCATTGAATTCTTCAATTCTTTTTCTCTGTACTTGACTGCTCAAAGTAAACTTTTCTATTCTAACTAACAAAAGATTTCTGTTGGATTTACTAAAATATGAAATATTTTTTAGAGTATTTTTTTTGATAATGAAGAAGAAAACTTTAGGGATAATCATTAATTATATTAATTTTTATATTTTCTTCTTATACGAAAAAAAAAAGATAAATTCGAGAATTTTCTTTTATCGTTTTATTGTTTCATTTAACTGCACCAATTTTTCATTTTTACTTTTTAGTGGCTTTAGTTAGAATTTAAATAAAAGCTGTTTTTAATATGGTTTAAAAATAATTAAAGAGAAAAAATTTTTTTTTCTTTTTATATTAAATAATTAAAAGCAGATTAAAGATATAGTAAAGCAGTGCAAATTTTTGAGAATTAATCGAAAAGTCACCCATAAATAAGCGATAAACAAAAATGCTTAAGAAAATTAATATATTTTTGGTCACAAAAAGACAAAAGAGTAAAAGTTTTCAAGTCAAAATTTTGTTGTATATAATGATATTATTATAATTTTTTTCTTAATTATTTTGTTTAGTCTAGAAAGAGTTTTAGTGAATTCAATTAATTGGCTCTCAATTAGCAAAATGAACGTTGAGTTGAATAATAAAATTGTTTAGTGATGTTTTTAATATTTTTCTGAATTTATACCTACGTTGAGGTATATTATATTTAAAGTATTTAAGAGGGTCCCTTATTCTAATAAAAGAAAAAAAAAAGAAAAGAAGCACACACTTCACCCATAAACAAACAATATTAGTCAACTAAACGCATTTAAACTAACACTAACATAACTTTTGTGTGACATTTTCATTGGTTTAAGAAAAGAATCGAAACTTATTAAAAAACAAAAAAAAAAAAAACAAAAAAGAAATTAAAAAAGGCAACAAAAGCATTCAAGTTTACCATAACGATGAACTGATTTTTGAACATCGTTTGTATTGATGGCCTATTTTTATGTATTAAATTTGTATTCGTTTTCTTTATTATAAAATTTTTATTAATTTGTATATAACTTTTCTTAAAACCCCCAATGGTCCACCTAACCTCTACGCATCCTATTTATAGATTTTTGCTGGTTATCGTTAACTTTTTCAGACTTTTGAATTTTGAAAGAATACAACCAATCTTTTGTATATTAAAGCATGTGTTTTTTTATATATCTATTATTTCTTTTAGTTTAACTGCACATTTGGATTTTAAGTTCAATTTCTTATACATTTATACATTTATAGGTATATGTTTTCCAATTTGTTTTGATTATTTTTTTTAATATATTTTCTTTTATTTCATATATTACGCGTTAAAAACTGTAAACGTTTGATTTATTTAAAACAAAACAAAAAAAAACTGAAAAGGGTTGCTATCCTGTAAGTAATTTCTTCGATAATTGAGATACTGTTTTCATATATCCTGCTATATAAGTGTTTTATTTCGTATTCATGTAAGATACATGTTCACATATCACTGTTTATAATACCATACAATTCACATGTCATTGATATCAGTATAGTTGAGCCTTCGTTGCTTCAACCTTCATATATATGCAGAAAAGTAATAAGCACATACTTGCAGTAACTAGTAATGCATCTTTTTCATATAAATAAAACGGGAAGGTTTCAAAGAAAATGAAAATCTGCCCCGAGGAAGCTAACTTGCCGACTTTCCAAGGATCTCTCTTAGAGATTTAAATTTTTTTGGAATTCTTTTTTTGCATTTTATTATTTACACGGATAAATATTCTATATTATACCCAAATGCTGGCGTGTAGGGTTGCACGGAAGAATTCCTTGGAAGATCTCAGCACTACTATGAAAGAAAGTAGGAAGAAATATACACGAAACTAGACATTTTCTTTGTCTTTTTAAAGTAAAATTTTTTCATTTTTCTTTTCCATTTATGTGTCATCCTCTAAATGATATTAGCACACTCTGCTTACATTTTCCATTCAATCCGATCTATAACTTCCTGCTTTCAGGAATAATTCTTGGGTATTTTCGTTGATCACAATATTAAAATTCATCTTTTTTAGCTACTGAAACTATTCTGATTTTGTTCCGAACCTCTAATAAGGTGGAAAACGTCAAATAGAAGATGCATTGCTAATTACTTTTTTGCCCAATGGCTGATAAAATCCAAAATTAGGTGGGATTATAAAAATTTTTCAAAATTGTTGCAAAATTGTCTTAAAATTGAAATATTTCCAGAAAAATACTTTCTCTGGTGCATGAAGTTCAAGAAAACTTTTTTTGGAAAATCCCAAAAATGTTCCTTAATTAACGTTTTGTGGGCTTGAAGAACTTGGCAAGAGAAAAAACAAAAAAAAAACAGTAGCATTCCACAATATTTAAAATTTTTGAAAATAATTTTGCAGTAGATTCCCAACATTCTTCTTAAGAACAGATCTAAAACCACTAGTCATGAATAGTACGAGTAGAAAGCCCTGCCATGAAAAGAGTCCTTAGACATCGCTGTTCGACCATCTTCACTATATTCTAAACACCACTTTGCTTGCAATGCACATTTGAAAATTGAATTCATTTCACTTAGCCATGGACTCCTAATATGTATTAAAAAAATGTGCTTAAAATCTTGTTCTTTTTTCAGTATTTTGAATACGAAGAAATTATTTGTCTTATTTATTCGAACTGCTTGCCAACACTGATAGTGTGTAATAATATAGAAGACTAATTGGTGTCATATTACAACTTATCCGATCCGCAGCTTCATAAGCTATTGAAACATACCCAAAAAATGTTTATTATCCATCCGGTGAAGTCGATGTATTCCTATCTGATGTAGTTCGTCAACTTAATCCAGTCTTGAAATAGTTCAATTTTAGTAAGCAATTTCGATAACAGCTATTTTATTTAAATTATTATTATTTTTTTCAATTTCTTAGAAGGCATTGAACCAATAGGAATTTCGAATAACTGCAAAATTCTTGTAATCCACATATTTTATAGTAGACGTTACTAAACCGAATACAGTCCTTCCTTCTAGTGGAAAATGTTTATATTTCTAATGAAGTCAAGAAGTGTTGAAAAAAAAAAGCATTAGTCTTCATAGTGCTTGTTTCCTTACAGTCTTATAGTGTAACTCATTAACCCAATCTCTCCCTGTATGGTAAAAACTACTATCTACTCTAACTTTTTTTTTATATTTTCTTTTGTTCCTTAATATTTTCTTATATATACAAATTTTATTATTAACTAAGCTAACTTTTACGTTTTATTATCATTTCTTTTCATTTGAAATTAACAAATAAATAATACTATTTAGAACGTAAACAATAACGCCATCTAACAACAGCTATAACAATCTTGTATAATATTCAAGTCAGTTTCAATTCCGAAATGGAATACACAAACCATTAATGTTAAAAGCAAAATACGGTGTTATGTTAATTTATAAATGAGGTTAACATAACATTTACATACACTATTAAAAGTACATTAACACAAAACTTAACATACAATGTAATCATAACTCCGTTAACAGCGTGACCGTTATCGTTTACGTGTTCGTGCCTCTGACAGAGGTGAACCGCCATCATACGCTGACGTTGATGTTGAATTAGATGTCGTCGATCGCAATAATAAGCCACCCATATGGGATAAGAGTATTTATGGCCCAATTCATATACGTGAAAATGTCACTGTGGGTACGGTTGTAACATCGGTTAAGGCAAGGTTTGTATTGGTATTGTTTATCTCCTGTCTCTCTTCTCTACTCACCCTAAACATTAAAAAGCGTGCTATTCTCTATAACATAACATCAACTAACGTTTTTCCGTTATTGTGTATTAATAACATAATGCTCAAGTAAATATAAGATTTAACATAAATAATTTAACGGGAAATATTTGGGCTTTTGCACAAACAAAAGCCTGCTTGATAAAGAATTCCTTGCTTTTACGTATATTGCAATCTTTTAAGTATTTCCTGTTAACATATCTGTAATGCTAGACAAGGCATTGGACATATCATCAAAATATGGGGTTTATTTTATAGCGCCCCTATAAATTTACACTTAAGCATGCAGAAAATATAATGGGATTTTTTTCATTTAAAAATTTGTCGCGTTTTTTTCTTTTAACTGGTGCCAGTGTGTCTAAGCTAAATCAACAAAATGTACATAATTTATCCTTTTTTTTAAAGTATATTTTTGTAATCTCAAAGTGGCTAAAACAGTTTTTGGCGGCCATCTATTTGTGAAACTCTTATCTTTATGCAAAATAAATAATTTTTGAAATTTTGCATAAATATCTTTCGTATAATACATGCATACATGCCTATGCTAGCCATCGCTATTCTGAACGCCTCAACACAGTCTGCGCTAATACTAATGCTAACCCAAAATCGGTTCCATAGTCACCTTAATAAAAATACATACAACCTATCAACAGTAGCGCAATCTGACGTTTATAAATATATTGGCAAAGGGAGCATTTGTAAAGAAATCCACAGTTATTATAATCATAAGAAAAATGAGAGTGGAAGAAAACTAAGCAAATAATCTATCTCTAAATACGTGATAATTTCAACCGTTTGCACCAATAGACATGTTATAAATCCCAGTCTTAGTAAAAATGAACTTTATGCCTTCTTTACAGATTCTTTTGTAAATTTGCCTTTAGCTTTGTGCCCGTCGCGTCATATTTGTACAAAAACTCTAAAAATTTTTGCTCGGGGATTGGTCATAGTTGCTTTTGCACTGAATTGTTAGGCAGTGCCGCGAAGAATCTAGAGTCACTTTCAGTGGATTCAACATAGATTGTAGAAGACACTGGCGAAGGCTATAACGCGACTATCTCGCTCGTTTTCAAACAGATGTGTACTATATTGGGGAAAGGCAACCAAAAATAAGAGTCTAATATAGTGTTCGCCTAAGTCGAGCCGGATGTTAATGGACTTCGACAGACGTTTGACATCCATATGGGTAGGATACAGCCTCAAGTTTGCAGATTCCTCGTAATTCAAAAAGGAGGGTTACTTTTTTTCAACTCATTTTTTTTACGTGACTTTGCGATAGAATGATATGAGTACCTTTAGACTGCTCGAACGAGTATTTAAAAATGTTTTAGGTGAACTGTAATCCTTCCCTTTTTCTTCAACTTTTTACCGAGATATTGTAATAGGAATTTTTACCGTATCGAGGAAGTGTACAGCACTTTATGTGGAAAAGTTTTCAAAACCTAATTTAATCGTTAAACAGTTACATGTCTGCTTAAAAATAATTAAGGAATTATACATTTAAATTATATAACAATTCTATATTGCTTTATTTCTCTTGCATTATTTCTTATGATTGTATCGATAAAGTTATTTTGGAAATCAAGCTAAAAGTGGAAAATGGGAAATGAAAAATTTTAAAAACTGGTGTTGGGTTTCTTCATTGCTAGCCATCGTTAAATAATTACATGTGAATAAATTTTTTTTCTCCCGTCAATACATACGCTACACACCTACACTTTATACATTTTTCTATGCTAGGACATCTGGTAGGTAGGAAAGGTAATCGTTTTTATTCTGCGAATAAATAGAGAAAAATGTAATAGAAAATAATTTTCAAAAAAATATTTAACATAAAATATGAAATATAATGCTTGAAGTTTTAGTTTTATAAAATAAAGTTTGCACTATACAAAAATGACAAAAATTATTTATTATTATAACAAACACATGTACAGTGTATTACGGTTTGTTTCATATGTTCGTGGCCCCATAAAGCCATAATTTTAAAGAAATTTAAGATTTAAAAAAACGAAAACAATTTTTGTTCACCTATATAGTGAAAATACTGGCATCAAAATTGTTGTTATTGACATCGAAATTTGACGGTTTTCAAATTCGGTAGAGAACCGAAGTTACGCTTGAGGACTTCATGACTATATAATTGAAAATAACGAGTAAATAACGCTTTCAACGTACAACCTCGAAATTTGAAGCGAGGTAAAACTTTTAAAGACTATTTTTGAAGCCGATTTTTATAAAAAAAAAAGCGTAAAATGCAAAGCTTTTAACAAAAGCGATACAAAAATGGCTCGAACCTCTGGAACATTCCAATTAATCTTATTATTGTATGAAAAAAATTTAGGTTTAATTAGTTTAAATAAGCTTAAATAAAATTAAAGGCTAGGATCGAGACTTTTTTCATAGAGTATAAGAATAGAAAATGATTTGCACTGCATTTGGGAAAAAGATAAGTTTAAAAAAATGTATACATTTTTTATATATTTTTTAGATCTTTTGTTCTTATTATTTTTCTAACCTGGTGTTGGTTCATTTTTTTTTTTTTTTTTTTTTTTTTTGGTTTTCTATGGCTGTGTCTTACAAAGTTTTCGTTTCATACATCTTTCGAAAAGAAAATAAGAAAAAAAGAAAGAAAACATAATAGAGAAAAGGATCTTTCCTTTTGATTAATAAAATATTTTTGAATTTTGTATTTTTTTAATTTCATTTGCCCGACTTTCGACCAACAACAATCACCAAACACACCAACTATTTATGGTTTTTGCAACAACTTGAATTTTTGAATGTTACAAAAAATCATATAAATGCTTGATATGAAAAACAAAAAAAATATACATAAAATATAACGAAAAAAAAAAAACAAAAATAAACAAATAAACAAAAATATAGCGTGAGACCTATAAATTAGAGGCGATGGCTCAAGACAAAGGTTATCCGCCTTTATCACGTACCGTAGAGGTGCAAATTGATGTGGTCGATCGCGCCAATAACCCGCCAGTCTGGGATAATACCGTTTATGGTCCCATTTATGTCAAGGAAAATATGCCCGTTGGCGGCAAAGTCGTCTCGATCAAAGCCAGGTCTGTTATTTAACAAAAAAAAAAAAAAAAAAAAAAAAAAAAAAATTAAATAAAAATATTTAGAAAATTATTTCTTTTTCTAAGTAAAGCAAAGTTTTTTGATATTTTGTTGGATTTTTTTAAAAATATTTTTATATTTAAATCCGTAATTTCTTTTTAACTTAATTTAATTAGTTTATTTTTCTATATAAATTTAAAAAAAAAAACATTTAATGTTCTTTTTTATATATCTAGTACGTACGGCTTGATTTGTTTTCATATAAATACGCAAATAACAAAGAAATGTTTAAAAGGCTGGCTTCATAGCTTTTTATTAATCATTTGTATATATCACTATGACAAAACGGTAGCTAAAGGATAGCATTACATTTCATTTAATTAAATGAAAGTAAACATTATTCAATGAAAACTACAATTTATGTCGTATGCATAAAGACAAAAGAAAAATATTTTAAACATTTCTCATGTTTTGTTTGATGAAATATTTATGTTAGTCACTACTTTCTATATATTGCTTTTCATTTAGAGATCCTTTTCATTCTTCAAAAAAAAAACTACCTTTTTTCCTTCCGCCGACCACTTTGCACCCACTCAACACCGCCGTCCACTATATTAATTGATGTCATTTGCACTTGCGTTTATTCTGTAGAATTTCCACACACATAGTCACGTTTCATATGCACCAACCTTTTACCACTTTCATACATAATAACGACATGTACTTTACTATTTTTATATACACACACCTATGTATCTATATGTAAATATATTTTCACATTGTAAAAATGTTCGTTCTTTCAGTTATTTAATGCATTCACCTTGTTTGGTTTTAGTTCATATTAATACACCGCACATAGAGTAAAACGCGCCAATATAATATATGTATATATTAACACATACACAGAACCACCATTGCAAACTAGCATTATTGCCATCGCATTAATTTCATTATGTTTTCTTTGCCCACTATTCATTTTTCCCACTTCGTCGGAATGTATAATTATTACAAATGAGACAAAAGTTAAAAGTCACTCCGAGATGCATTAGCATTAAACAAATGTTGCACAAGATGCTTATAATGTCATTTTTTGATATCTTCTTAATATCCACGATATTTTTAATTATGTGTGAATCTTAACCGCAGTTAGAGACTGACATGTGTAAAATGTGTTGGAGTTTCTAATCAAATTGGAACTTCATTAGTTAACTTTAAATTTAATCTGGCGTTTCCATCCCAAACCCAATATAGCCTTAGTGGCGAAATATTTCAGAACATTATTCTCAACAAATCCCTTTTGCATTTAATACATTGTAAAGGACTTTTGAAATATCAATTAATGTTTTGTTTTCGTCTCCAAATTTAGATTCACACATACAATAAGAGGCGAGCTAATTAGCATCACTATCCGTAAGGATATGCACAAAAGCATGGATGGACATTGTTATATAAAATTGCAATATAAACTGATAGATTGATAATTGAAGATTTCTGATATAACATATCGTCATTTTTTTCTTGTATTTTACTATCAAAATAAACGTTATTTACCTTCCCTATATTTTATTCCCTGATATTATTGTACCTACCAGTGACTGTCCATTCATTTGTTTCCAATACATCAAAAAATAAAAGGACACGTCAAGAACTGATACTTTTTTAAATCAATAACAATTTAAAGTGAAAAATTATTCAGGATTTTTTTTTATTTACATACGTCGAAAACTGTCGCTTCCGTTCATGTTACAATTAATAAGATAACAAAACATTTTCATAATATAAATTTATTATCAAAATATTGACTAAATCTGATATGAACCGGTATTAAGTTTCTTTTGAATTAAGCATTCGCATATTTGTACGCAATATTGACGACAAGAAGTGAAGAATTTTGAAATTTGTTTACAGTTTATAACTTAGTAACACAAGTCAGAATGTTAAGAATATTATGATTGGTTCAATGCTCGAATGTGCCTGGTACCTTATTCAATACATACTCACCAACGAAAGATGGGGATATATATTAATTTTGTCAAAACGTAAAGGGAGCTTCAGAACCACATTAAACTATACTATATATATGTTTGTCTGTCAAATTAACTATCTTCGACTTCAAATTTTGCAAAAATACTGAAAGTTCTTGCACATAACTTGACATAGAAGACGGTCCAAATCGGTCAAAGGACACGCCCACAGTCCGACGGAAGTTTAGACCATCACATGTTTTTTCAAGATGAAAAAAATGGGTTTTTTGTAATAATAAAAATTTCCACGTATATTTTATAGACAATCGTCTTGTACCTGAAAATATAAAAAAAATATAGAAAAAATCAGCCACGCCCACTCAATTTTATAGGGTATCGAAATTTCATTTTTGTTTTTAATAAAAATATGTGTAAAACTCAAAAGTAAGCTTTATAGTGTTTGTACTCAAGATCAAAGCTAAATTGGGAATCTATCTAATGGTGTCCATCCATCAGTCTGTCTAACCGTCTATCTGCTTTTCTCTGTAATCTGTCCGTAGTCTCTCCCTCTTGGCAGCAAATTGGTATTGAAAAAGTGGCAGAACAGTTAAAGCACACGCCTACACTGCGATATAATTAACATCTCTTCATTCTGGGTTATTTTTTCATTACGTATAAATTATGATAACATTTTTTACGTGAAATTCTATAACGATGAACAAAATCAGTTATGCTCGCCAAGTACTGTACGATATTAATTTAATTTTTTTTTATTAAGATGCAGTTGGTAGGTATAAAAGATTCCGTCAAAGCCAAATACAACTTTCTCTCTTGTTTTCTTTTGCTAAAGATAAATATCCAATATTCGCATTATAGGTTCTTTACTTGCTTTATTTACTAGAATAAATATTAAAAATTTGAGTCAGATGTTTTCGTATCGAAATCCGTTGTTGCCATATTTCGAACGAGTAAAAAAATTTCTATTTCTTTACGGCAACATACTAGCGTGTGATAAGTTCACGCGAACAAAGGACTAACTGATGAACAAAAAGAAAGAAGCACCTGTTAGCCAAATGGTATCAAAACCCTACAGCTAATCAACTACATATGCATTTTATGTGAATTTTTTGAGTGTTGTATTAATTTGTCCCCACTCCGGCTAAAAGAAGATTTCCCACAAATATTGTATTGCATATGTATGTACTTTAAGGGGTTACGAAAGATCTCAATATATTTCATAAGTATAGAGCGAAAGTGGTCTGATCTTAAAGTAACTGAAAATCTTGAATGTTTTGTCTTTGCGATAGACAAACCAAGAGAGAGAGCCCTTTGAACTTGCAAATTTTTCCATTGGGGGTCCACTTCTATGGAAATCTATGCACTAAGAAAGTAATAGTAGCTGAGTTGGACAAAATAGTAACAGAGCTGTATCGATATCTTTTCCACTGTTATTAAGACATCTATAAAAAGAGCCTAGGAAGCTTGCGCTAAGAAAGTAATAGTTGGGTTGAAAAGTGTAGTAGCAAAGCGCTGTATCGATACCTTTCCCGCTGTCATTGAAACGTCTATAGGAAGAGCTTAGCAAGTTTACTAAATCGCAACAGAAAACTAAAAATGTGCTCCCTAAAGTTCAATCATAGCTATTCAATGTGAATGGTCGATCTGCTCATAAGCGCATGTAAAGTTAATTAAACTTTATCAGGAGGCTTGAAAAGTTCATAGACTGACACATAGATGGCGCTACTAGTATTAAACCCATATGACTTTTAATTAGCCCTAACCTTCAAAAGACACGTGTATAAATTTGACAGCTGTTGCAATATTAGTATGTGAGTTATAGCATTTTTAATAAAGCAACGCCTTGGAGTCGGCTCATCACGTGTAGTCCACTCGGTTGACTGTCGATTGCACTCCGGCGTGAAATGATGGAGCCATGTTTCGTCCATTGTCACATATCGACACAAAAATTCGGGTTTATTACGATTGAACAGCTCCAAACACTGCTTATAATCATCAATTCGTTGTTGTCTTTGGTCGATTGTGAGCTCG
>KK351043.1:1528928-1582325 GCA_000671755.1 Glossina brevipalpis
GTGCAAAGTCCGAATAATGTTTATCAAGCCAAGCTTTAACTTCAATAGTATTTTTTTATTAACACACGAAATTCCTTTTTATCCAAGTTTTCAAACTAACAAAAGTTGCTTCAATAAAAATGCTATAACTCTCATACTAATAGTTCAACAGCTGTCGAAGTTATACAAGTGTGTTTTGAAGGTTAGGGCTAATTACAAGTCATATGGATTTAATACTAGTAGTGCCATCTATGTGTCAGACTACGAACTTTTGAGCCCACCTGTTATGCTGATACAATTTGAGGATTCTCAAGCACACATTGTATTATATGTTATTGTAACACACGCTATACAGCATGAATGCATCATTGATTTATGTGTGTGAAGGCAATAAATTGAGATTTCGTTTAGCAAGCATTTGGAACTCATGTGGCGGGCATCAAAAATTTGTTCTATCGATTAACTTGGTTTTTGTTTTGATACTTTTTTTATTTTGAATTTCATTTTAACATAACATAAACATGAAACATGAAAAGTATGCTTCTTGTTTAATATATTAAACACCTGCGCACCTTGTATAGCTAATATAGCACGAGCAATAAAATAAACATAAAATTATTTAACAGCATAACGGTTTTTGAATATTTGTTTCTTGATTTTTAAAAATAAATTTGAGAAAAATGTTAAATAAGAACATTTTTTTCAACCCGTCAGTGTGTGAGTTAATAACGATCTTAGAAACTTAGAATATAACATTACTTCATCTAGAGCATTTCTCATAAAGTTTTTTTTAAAAATTTTTAAGAAAAGAAAAAACAGATTCTTTGAAAATGAATGAAGAAATTTAGGATTACATTAAGTATATATTAAAAACCATAAGAACCGATTCAAAACCAACACAGCACTCACAACCATTAGAGTAGAAAACTGTGTATATTTACACTTAGAAAACATATATAAGAAACACTACCTAACGTTAAGGTTTATTTTATTTTATTTTTTTTTTATTCTCTTGGATAATTTAAGTATTTCAGGATTATAAGAAAATGAAATATTTTTTAACACTGATTCTTTTTTGTTTACATAAAAAAACAACAGTATTTTAATGGTTTTTATTGTTTGCGATATATATTAAATTGTTTCATTAAGAAGAAGGAAAGTCATGTGCATCTTAAGATAAGTTGTAGATAACCGCCATCGGTAGATTTTGTTGTGTTAAGTAAAGGGTCTACAGTCGATTGATAAGAACTTTCTGTGCATAAATTCTTAAGATGACAAATATTTATGTCAAATTTTAGATCGATATCAATGCTGATAATAAAGCAAATATGCCTCGCTTTGTTTCATCAGTAATTTGACAATTGTAATACGTTTGTGTCTGTAGCTTAATCGCGGCCAATTGCAAAACTCATTTTTGCACTTGAAGAGTTCATATGTATTAGATCAACTATTTCATATATATCATATATATAAAGGTCATTATATATCGTATGATATATGATATTATATATGACACTAAATTTCAAATTTCAATATTCGGACGAATGACGAGTATATTTCGTGTTTATGTTTGAAAATTATTTAATTGATATTAGTTTTTGAACGCAACAAACGGAGTGACAAACGTAGTATATCTTTTTCCCTCGATGATGGTTATAATAAAAATGCTTCTTTTTTCTTAAGCAAAACAATTTAAAAAAGAATTCTATTTTGTTACTTAAATAACACTGAAATGAAGAAATCGTTCACCTTGTTCTTCCAAAGGCAAATATAAAAAGAAAAATTTTCTAAGACTTATTTTTTGTATACTTGAAACCATAGCATTACGGCTTAAACACTTCATCGTACATGAAACACATCATCATTCAAGTCCTACCAATATTCCATGTATCCTTTCAAAACACACCTTCACAAAAAAAAATATTTTTTTTTTTCAAATTTAACTTCATTTCAGACCTTTTTATAAAATTACCTTTGAACAAATAAGATTTGACAAAACAAAATTTGCAAAAGCATATTTATATATTTGAATTTTGTATTAAAATTAGATTACAAATTTTTTCCAAAACATTTCTAAATGTTGTGTTGTAACTACTTTTGCACTTTTTTCCCACAATTCTTCCGACACTTTTTTTCTGCCCATGCGTCATAACGTTATATAGAAATTTTTGCCTTTTGATTATGGTCGCATGTAAATCAAGTTTTTTGATAAAACAAATTTTGAAATATATTTTTGATTTTTGTTTTGTTTTTTTTTTTTTTAATATCAACTCTTCTACAAATAAATTTTGTTGATTTTGCTTAATTTTTGAGGAATTTTTTTTTTTTTAATTTTTCATACAATATTTTGTTTAAAGATTTTTCTTAGTTTAATGCGTTCTCTTTGCTGTGAATAAAGAAAATGTTGAATTATTTATTTTTTTTTTTTTTAAATACATAGCGTTATTTTACTATTTTTACTATTAAATCGTCTAAATTTTCGAATAAAATTTACGTCAATTCATTTGCAGCTTAAGCTTTTTTTAAAGATATTTCTTTCTGAAAAAATAAAAAGAAAATTAAATTCCCTTTGTGACATGACTTCGGGCATTGCGGCCTATATAAATGCACGGAAACCCTAATTATAATTTATAGGTGCGGTTCTAGTGAAAAACTCGACAAGGTCTATTTTCCTGTATACATGCCACGAAAAAGTTCGCTTACTAACGATAGTGCAACAAGAATTTATTAAACAAAATATATTTATTTTGCAGTACATTCTTTGTTAAGCTTATCGCATTATTCTTAACCTTCCTCCTCCACCTTATATACTCCATCAATGAAGTAATTTCTTCGGCATTATTCAAAATAATCTTTTAGGCAATCGCGCCTGTGTTTTATTATGATTCAATATAATTAGTTTTCTTATGGTTATAAATCGACCAAAAAAAACGATTTTATTTCCTTAAATACGTTGCCTATGACGTAGAGAAAGTTTTATTTTTATTCAAATTTAACGAATACCTTAAATAACTTTGTTTGTCTATTTATCTAAATGAATCTTTCAGATATTGATCCCTTTGAAATATCTTCCGTTTTACCTAAATCGATAATGTTTAAATCGACATATTTTAGAAGCAACCAAACAGTATAATTTCGATTTCAGTTATTTCGTGAGCTGTTGCAGTTTCAGAGTTGCTATTCGTGTCGTCGTCAGGAATTCATTTCCCATTTGTTTCCTTTTTAAAGGATGTGCGCAAGCTAAACTCTAAATGATTTATCAAATTTTTTATAATTTTTGATGAGAAGGACAATAGCTGAACACTAATCTCTTGTCTACTCTGCACCATCTGTCCCAACGATTCGGAATTTAAGTGGTTCAGTTGTCCCTTTCACCGTCAACAGTGAGCCATTGAGGTGCTACCCGGCAAGTGAATTCAAACAAACCAATCTCTTAATCGAAATAAATCCAAATGTTTTGCAAATCATAGGTCTGCTCCCCAATTTCAACACAATTGATCAAGAATTTTGCTTGCAAAAACTGATCATACAACTTTCAGAATTATTTTGGGTTTTTTTCTTGGCACGTATCCACGTAAGCCCGAAATCTTTTAGAAAAAGCTTCTACCGTTTTCTTGTAAGAAGTGTATAGGGTGACAAAAGCGCCTTCAAAAAAGCTTTTAAAATCTTGATTCATAAAATAAAATGTCGTATCGAAGAAGCATTAGAGAAACTGCTAACTATTTTAGTAATTCTTATAGCTAAACTTAAAGGTGCCTGCAAGGGCAACATGTTTTTGAAAAAAATAGTTTGGCAACTGAATCGAAAATTTATGGAAGAAGTTTTCAACTATTAATTTGAACTTTTGTAATTAATCGAACAGACGGAAAGCTAGATTAGTAGATTAGCTAGTATCTTATATAACCTAACGTCGAAATCATTTACAAATTACGAAATATGTCATTTGTATCTGTAAATGCTACGAAATAATAAAACCTCAGAGATTTTGAAAATGTTTTTAAAAAAAGCTCAAAAAAAAGTTGCTCGAAACAGAATTCCTCTAAAATATTACAAATTTTTTTTGTTTTAAGGTTTATTGGACGATTTATACGCAAAAACAAAAAAAAATAGAAAGTGAAAATAAAAAACATTTTCTTTATTTAAGGTGAACTTTTGAAAAACTATTCTTCGATTTTTACTCCGCAATTTTCAAATTTATTAAGACATAGGCTTCTTTCTTTCCCTTTATTATGAATGCTGCCGTTATTTAGTTCGGGCATCGAAGGTAATCCTACGGTATTTTATCGCCTAATGCCTGGGTCAACGGCGCAAACCAATAAATTTCACACGTTTTACTTGCAACAAAGACCGGATAATGGCGATACTTGGGCCGATATAAAAGTCAACCATCCGCTAGATTATGAAAGTATAAAGGAATACAATTTAACAATACGTGTCGAGGTAAGATATTATTATTTAATGTACAAAATTATAAGATATAATATAATTAATTTTGCAATATATAAAATAGAAATTCATTATGGAAGTTAATTTTTTTTTCTTTTAAAAAGAATAGTAAAAGATCATAAGAAATGTATTTTTTTTTAAATTTCAACTCAAGAAATTATCTTAATAATTACGATTACCTTCGTACTTTTCCAATTATTTTTACGCAACTCATTCTTAACTTAAAGTATACTTTGGCTTCGTTTTCTCTTTTGTTTATTTAATTTTTAAATAATTTTCGAATTTAACAAAATCTAAAACAATGAAATCTAATGCGAATTCTATGTTATGTCAGTTGATGCTTTTAAAGTTGAGTAAATATTTATATATCAGTGTTTTAAATAGTTTTGTGCTTTATTTAAATCCAACAGGCAGCGCTTCCTAAAGTTTTCCATTACATTTTCTGTAATTTTGTTCGAAATTTTTTCTAGGTCACTTGATTTCTTAAGTAAGAGAATAATTTTAGCAAAATTTCTTTTCAATAAAGTTTTTCACTTTATCTGTATCACTAGTAATACCGTAGAATATGCTTCAAACATTCTTACCTAGAGTGAGATTCTAAATCGATCTAATTATATTTATTACTTTTTCTGTACATATATCTATTATAAATAATTAAAATTTGCCTACTATGTTTGCCATAAGGCTAGGCAAGTCAGTTTTCGAGTTTTTCCCTTTTCTTAGATAACTAATCACTAAGAAATGTCTCTATAGAGAGGGAAAATTTTGAGTAGTGAGTTATGTTCGTTCGACTTAAAAATGAGAATATTAAGGAGAAGGGGAACGATATCTACAAGTGGAATTTTCTATAAGGAGACATGGCAGTTCAAGGGCGAGCATTCGCCTCAGTGTATCGTGCGGTATGTAGACAACGCTGAGAAAGCTGAAAAAGTCAAGAGGGCTTGACTGCTGGACGAATTTCTTTTATCTCTGTAGACCACCTGTTTGAGCATTTTCTCAGGCAAACATTCCATTAAGTGATTACAATTGTTGTTACAAAAATTGAAACTTTTCTCTCTGTATTTTTTGTTAAACCCAAAGGATAAACTGGAAAAAAAGCATAAAGGGTAAAGAGCTGAAACAATGAAAACTATGATCTTATCTACGGTAATAGTGACGGGCTTATTAGAATGACCAGCATGAACGTATTCTGTTACTGTCTTTTCACTATATGCGGCCCATAGCTTTTTGAGAAGTTGTGATAGCTTTGTTTCTTTCCATTTGTTTCTACTCTTGATTTTTCATCCAAGATCATTTTAATGTCAAATTACATGTATTCGCCTCTACTTTCATGTTCGTAGCTTAAACCGCTATATGAAGAAAACTAAAAAATTCTCTTGATTGGTTGCATTAATAGATGAGAAATATAAACACACAACCAAATGAAGGATGAAAGTGTAAAAATTAGTGCGTAAGACAAAAATAAATAAAAATTAAAGTTCATATTAATTTTACTGATGTAATTATTTTTTTTCACTTATCAAGCACCCTCTGTTACTACACATAGCTTTCAAGACCATAACCAGGATTTTTTTCTTTTTTTTTATTATAATATTTATTTTTTTATTTTCATATTATTCTTGTCTCTATCCAATTACTTGTGAGAATCTTGCAGGGAATTTTTCTTTTCTTAAATTTTTTCCTTCAAAAATTATTTTTAGATTTTTTTTATTATTCTGCCGTGTTGATGTTTATATCGCGGTATATCAATTGATTTTGTCGTGGGGATTTTCTGTTATTTTTCTCTTATTATATTGTTGACTAGAACTGTGGTTTTCTCGTTCGTGTTTAAAAATGCTACATCTTTTGGAGTAAAATTTTACAAAGCTGTACATTGATTTCTTATCTTAGCTGAATTCTTAAAATCTTAGACGCAAGATTGGTAAATAATAGCACTTTAAAGAGGAACAATTTTTAAAATAAGTCTCTCTCCTTCTCTTTCTATTTTGAAATAGAACTGTCCACCACTTCTAACTCTTAGCCGTTTGTGTTCGCGGTGGTCATTTCCATACTGACTAATTAATCGTTACTACAGGATTATCACCTTACTTCAGTTGACAGGATGAGACCTTTCAATTTGTATTCTTTCCAAGCGCCACACTTATAAAATGTGATTCACAAAACGAAAGTCAGTCAGATTCTGTTACCTGCACTTTAATTTTTTTCAATACTAAATCGTTTAGATTTGTTCATCGAGTGATTTTACATCAATTCATTGATATTGTTATACCATGCATTGGACGGTGTTAACCGAACACTTCTAAATAGAACCCAATAAATGGCTACGAATTTCTAAATATCTCATATCTATTACCATAATAATTTTCGATTAACTACAGAGGAGTTTATTGCAATTAGCTTTACTAACATCTCTCATATATCGACCTATAACGCATAGGGTTAAATTAAATTTATCATTCTGTTTGAAGCATTCACAAATAGATTCACCTATTGGAAGAACCATGGAAGGTTGAATGTGAAAAAATAAAATTGAAATGGACCACCGAAGTTTATCATAAGAGGAATGATTGGTTGAAAACGTTTTTATTAACTTGAATAAAAAGCTAAAAAAATGCCACACCTTTTTTCATCCCTATATTGCTCTCAGTATTGCACCTACTGAAATGGACATATTAAACAAAAAAAAAAATATGTGAAGAAGCATCCGAAATTCGCTTTAAAATTAGAATGATTTTTTTATTTTTTGTAAAATGTATTTCACACTCAGTTTTATATAACATAATAATAAAACTTATGCGCACTAAACCATAAAATCCTTCCAATTAAAATGGAACGCTGTTAAAATATTATTTTTATTTATTAATTAGTTTCCCACATATACGCAAACATTGTTTATTTAGTTTGAAATATTTTTGATTGCAACCATCACATCACATTTTGATTATGAATCCTGACCAGTTAGCGTAAATATTAAAACAATTGTAATGAAAAGTAAATTTAAAATATGGTATTAAAGGTAAAATTAAAATTTCCATTTAAGTTATTTTATTAATAAATTTATTTGTTAAATGGCAAAATATTATTGAAATTGTTTTATTTCGAGAGAGAAAAATTAATTTGTAAATTAAATTCGTTTATATTACCTTTAGAATAACGGTGCTCAGCAATTGGCCTCGGAAGCAACGGTTTATATCATGTTAGAAGATGTTAATGACGAGATACCTTTATTTACTGAGCGTGAACAGGAAACAGTTTTGGAAGGTGAACCTATTGGCACTAAAGTAACACAAGTGAACGCGATTGACAAAGATGGCACATTTCCAAACAATCAGGTAAAGAAATTAACATTAAACGTAAAGAAATAATTTAATAAATTCAAGTTACAAACAAGAGTATCGAACCAAAATTGCCTCAACAACAAAAACGAATATTATGATAATAATTTAAAGTCATTCATGCCAAAATTAAGGGATGAATAAGAAGTCTAATGTTTTCAGCATTCTAAGTTGCATTTTGAAAAGTCATTAGAACATCATAAAAGAAAATAAAAAATGGAAAACCTGTGTATGTATGCTCCGGCAAAAATTCAAATGAATAAAATAAATATAATATTTGCGAGAGCTAAAGGACGAACGAAAAGATGTTACAAAATCGACTACTTTTTTACATACACATCCCTGCTATAAATTATTGCTAATTTTGCTTAGGCTAACAAGGACTGAAAATTAAGATTTTGATTGACTTTAACTAAAGTTTATCACTAACGCCTTTGTTTTATTTGAATAGGCTATGTATTTCAGTTCTCAACGAGCATCGATGTAAACGTGCTGCATTGATTCAAATAGAAGAAAACGAATGTATTTGAAGTTCGTCCTTTATTCTATAAGAGATAGCTACGATATTTCTCTTATTACAACCAGTATTAACTATTGATAATCGCAAAAGACCATGAATAGTCCGGTAATAATCCAATTGAGGGAAATGTTATAACTTATTATTCGTTAGTTCACTTAAGAGCTAACACACTACTGCAGGGACTTAAAAACCACATTTTTGACAATTTTTTTAATAGAATAATATAATATTTGTGAGTAGGTTATTAAGCATAAAAATATTAAAAAATAGCAGCAAAACTCAGCCTTTTCCATCAGGTTTCTTAAGCTCAAAGGGCTCTGCGACATGCAATGTAACTGGTCCTAATTTGAATTCAAAAAAGTTACTGTTATTTTACCAGTCGCAATTTTTTCATGGTCTTTGAAAGAACTTTCTCTAGTGCGCATCCTTCGGCGAGTATTTAATTGAGAAGGAGACACTCTTTAATTAATAAAAACTAAACTTAAATTATCGAAAAAGTCCTACGGCATGCACTAGAGAATTTCGTTTCGAAGAGACTGTAAAAAATTCGAATGAAAAAAGATAATTGTAAGGTTTATGTTGCGTGTTGTTTTGAAAAATCGTGTTTCGTGGAAAACACTTTTGAATTTTTGTAACGATTGGTAGGCATGTGTCTCTATTACAAAATTTTTTTGGACAATTTACAGGGGGATGTTACCTTTGTATAGATTACCAATCACAATTGCTTGCTTCTCTTAACCAGAATCCACTGATCTGATTATAATTTAATTGAAAAGAAAATCAACTTTTTGATATGTTCCAAATAAATTATCAGGCCTGTGGCATAAAATGAAAAATCATGAACAAATTTTTTAAAAATTGAATAGATTTTTTAAAGTAAAATCATTCACAAATATACGAAGGCAGCATTATAGTTTAGAGTGCCCTTCTGTGTTTAGCTTAAGTTTTCGCAGTTACATGTTTAATTTCAAAGGTCAGAAATATTTGATTTGATTTACATCAAAGTCTGTTTAAATCGAAACAATTTATTTAAAAATTTCGCGAATAATCTTAAGATTACTTTATGAGTAACATTTCCGCGAACAAATAAAGGAACTCTGAGTCATTCAATTAAAAAATGAAATCATTTTTAAAAAAGTTGTAAAACTTTTTCATGACTATCTAGAAAACCTTGTAAGTTTTGTTGTTGTGTAAAACGTATATTCAAGATATTTTTCAGAGAACGAATCGAGTTTCTTTATTTATTTTAATTTTCTTCTTTGTCTTGAGTTTCTTGTTATTGTAAGCATAATACGCATCACCTTCTTTGAATGCTTTTCGCATTTCTTAAATACATTTCAACAATTTCTCCCTTTCCAAAAATAATTAAATTCAGTGAAAACTGATTGAAAATTATTACGCTTCAGCTTACGAAGAAAATTAAAAAGAAAAACCTTAAGGTTTTTTAAGAAAACTTTCAACCACGCAACGAAAACCCTAGTGTTAAATATGCTTTATAGTGAAGGGCTTGTAATAAGTCAGTATAATTAGCATTTCAAGAGAGACAGAAAGATTAAAGATAGTTTTTCCTTTTCTTATGTAACATTTTCTTTACTTGAATATTAAATTCTCGTTTTTTTTTTTAAATTTTATTACATATGATAAGCTCTCTCTTGCCTGTTGCCATTGGTAACATCCATTAGGACATATGCATGTCATAAAACTTAATTACTTTTCTCTTTTTTTTTTTACTTTAATCTTATTTTTTTTATCCTTTTACACACTTTACAGGTTTATTATTACATCGTAGATTCACCACGTAATGAAGGCAAAGAATTTTTTGAAATTAATTTACAAAGCGGCGAAATATTTACCAAAACTGTATTTGACAGAGAAAAGAAAGGTGCTTATGCCTTGGAAGTGGAAGCAAGAGACGGTGCTCCTTCAGCCCGTCCGAACAGCAACGGCCAGCCGAATTCAGGTAAAATTTATAAATATTTATATAATATTTTCTTCTTAGAATTGAAGTAAAAGGGGCGATAGCTAGCTTTTATTGCTTTACATTGCTTGTGTAAACAGTCCTTAAGTGCTGGTATTTTAAAAAAAAAGTGCTTATGCAAATTTAACTACAATTTTTTTTCCGTTTTTCTGAGCGCAACATTTAAATCACCAGCCAAACTAAACAAGTATTTCAACAAATGTCGCTGACAAATAAAACGTACAGAGAAAAAAGAAACTTTTTCTATCTGTGTTGTCTCTAGAGGTTTGCATAAATGTTTTTCTATTTTTTTTTTCTTTTTGTTACCTTAACCGCCATAAATTCGAAAGGAATAGCATGTTGTAGCATATTGCGCCGTGAAGTAAAATTTGTATTAGTTAGCGAAATGTACAAATCAATTTAATGGAAAATAATTTTTAAAGATTTGCCTTCTATTGGTTATAGTGATGCTTTAGTTACGTCTTTATAAAAAGGTTTTTGACAAAAAAAAAAATGAGAAGCATTAACTAAAAGCAAAAGAAGTAAACTTTAAGAACATATTTTTACAACTAGTTAATAGATGACTAGGAGTCAGTTTGTTTGCAAATTTTAAAAATTTTGGGAAGCTCTTCTATTCATATGAATGCTTTATATAGATTGCACAATTCAAAACCTTTTGTCCGCAGAAACGTATAGGTGTCTCAAGTGATGAACTCCAAATCATCCAAAATTGGGACTGCAATATTTTAATGCATCTATTGTATAATCTGGACAACAGCCTATTATTTGTCTCGATTTCAGCAGATCTGAAAAACAGTAGTAAAAAATCCATATTCCATGATTATGAATACGAATACAAATATGAGTATGAGATTGTTAGGAATATGAATATAAACATAAATATGGGTATGAACATAAATATGAACACGAATATGAACATGAACATGAATATGAATGTCCATACATGAGTATGAATATGAATATGAATGTGACGGTGAATTTGAATATGAGTGTGAACGTGAACCATTAATGTTCGCACTTAAATATGAATATGACTATGAACATACATACGGATATCAACATGAATATGAATAACTATATATGAATATCCATATGTCAA
Organism: Glossina brevipalpis; assembly: GCA_000671755.1. Lineage (NCBI taxonomy): Eukaryota > Metazoa > Arthropoda > Insecta > Diptera > Glossinidae > Glossina > Glossina brevipalpis. The sequence continues at coordinate 1,540,286 of KK351043.1, forward strand.
TATCAATATGAATATGAATGTGAATGAGTATGGGTATGAACTTGAATGTTAATGTCTGAACATAATATGAATATGAATATGAACATGACTACAAACACGAATATGAATATGAATAAAAATATGAATATGAATATGGCTATGAACACGAATATGAATATGAACAAAAATATGAATATGAACATGACTATAAACACGAATATGAATATGAACAAAAATATGAATATGAATATGGTTATGAACACGAATATGAATGTCCATACCTAAACGTGAGTGTAAAAACAATATGAATATGACTATTAATAAAAATCTCGATGTATAAATATGAATATAAATATGAGTGTAAATATAGGTATTATTAATAGTACATAAATTTCGCCCTTGAGATGACTGCATACTTTTTAATCCAGTGAAGGTTTTTTAGGAGCGATGACCATTCCTGATTTTTCTCCAAGCCAATATAAATTTCATGACATTTTCCATTAAAAGTTTTGTTTTCATTTCATTGAACGAACTTCATTACAAAAACACTAACAAATATGCTAACAGGCTAATATATATATATATATATATATATATATACACGTTATATATATATATACACGTTATATATATATATATACACGTTAACCCTACAGACACATTATTCGACCAATTTCCCTTTATATATATATATAACAAGTGTTATCTTTTTTAATTTTTGCATATTTTGCACGCATTATATCTATGCTGGAGAGATATTTCCAACTACAGTTTGCATTTATTATTCACAACCGGTTGGTCGATATTTGTTTTGCGTACCAATATATGCTGGCAGGGTTTTATGTAAATTTTTCACTTTATTTACATAAAGACAAAGTGAAATTTTGTCATTTTCAATCAAATTCTTATTAAATATCAACGTATGCATGAACATATGTACACACGCATATAACTTTCCACATAGCGAATAGCGTTATAAACTTAAACAGAACTAAATAAAGGTAATTTTCAGAAAATTGATGTTCCGCGCCACTATGAGAATTCATGATAAAATTATTCGTGTAAAAATGTAAAGAGTTAGCTGTTTTAGTGGTAGTAGCATGTATATGTATATTTATGTATATATATTACGTGAATTACTATCCGTTTGACTTGAGGGTAATTTTAGTATTAAGTTTCCATTTGTAAAGTTACTCAGAGAAGCACTTCACTTTGTTTTGTTTGGTCGTTATTTATTAGCACCAGAACAATGCATAAAAACATGGAAATTATACATAAATCAGAAATCATTAACATCCTACCACCTAAGACTAAATTCATTAAACATCAAAATTAGCTTTTCTTCAATTTCTATTTTATTACTTATACAAGATAAGATGTTCACGTTTTAGGTTGTGCTAAACGCAGGAAATTAGTATAAAGAGGGGAAGTTAGTGAATTTTTAAAGCTTGGAAGTTATTAAATAATTTTCTCAAGTGATCAGTTCTTTATAAACGATGTTTTGCTTATCTCATCTGTGTTCTTTAACTGTCTTCTGCTTTGGTATGTTTTTATTTCATTTAATTAACTTATTCAGTATTAGCAAGTTTTTAATAAGTTTACTGTGGTTAAGACTTAGAAAATGTTATTCATAATGTTTTTTTCAAATACTTAATTTGTAGTTGCGATAAGAAAGCTTTATAAATTTTCTAGTTGGAATATAAAGCTATAAAGTATGGTTAGTAAGTGTGAAATTCTTTGTTTGTTTACAATCAACCTGGAAAACTTTTCATCTCATCAAGAAGGGGATTTTGTCGTTTTCTGTTTATAATATATACCTTCAAACATACCTTCTCTGTCAATCTTTACAACTGTTCATGCGAAACTCGAAACTCGAAAATTAAATTAGGAGGCTGTTCGAGCATATGTTTCAATTTAGTTTATGCGTACATTTGCAATTGAAAAATGAATGAATATTCATTGAATTGAAAACAATCATGAAAAAATACCGCAGTCTTAAAAGTCTTCAAATAATACTTGGAACGTAACTAATGTGTTATTTGTTGACTACATTGGACATACTCCTTCTCAGCTGCCTAAAAAGAAAGTTTTTAAAGAGTTGGACATGGAGCAAACAGTGATATTGAATGCGTATTTTGAAAATTATTGAGTTATTCGAAACAATGTTTGTTAAGTCAGAGGCACTTTTTACGAGATCCTATCATTTTATTTTTACAAAATATTTACACAATTTATGACAAATATTTATCTGAAATAAGAAACACATTTGAAGCAAAATAAAAATCTAAGTCAAAATTGTTTACGACCGGCTGGAAAACTATTCATATAACTTAAGCCGCCGATGCCAATTACCTTAGCGCAATGTCCTTTATTAGGTTAATTAAAGCCATCACAGCTTAAACTCTAAATGCAGTGGTAAGAAGCGATTCGGCCAGTGTATGATTTCCGTTTTGTTACTTTTTCTTCGTTTATTTGATATTAACTCTAAATGGCGACAGCGCCCAAGGTTGGCTCTTATTTGTTTAATTTACTTATTTACTTATTTTATTTATTAATTTTTTTTTTTTGCTTTTTTTCCATCTTTTGCATCATATACAGAGAGCTGTCGCTTTTAGCAAAAAGCTGTCAGTAATTGAAGGGAAGAAAACAAAAAGCTAAAATAAAAGTAAAAAAAAAAAAATAGTGAAATCAGCCATTGAAAAAAATAATCAATTTGTCGCACAAATTGAAAATGAAAATTTTATCCAAGGACATGTTCAATTCTTCTTGTTTTTATTTATTTATTTATTTTTTTTTAAATTTTATTTCTGTTTGACTGTCGTGCTCACTCACTAAAAACACAATAATGCTGTGTCAGTTTATTTTTTATTTTTTCATTTTTTGTTTTTTTTTTTGTTTTTTTTTTTGTTTTTTTGTGTTCACTATCTCCTCTATGAGTGGATTTGCAATAACAACAATCACTCAGACAGCACTACAAACAAGCATGTGTATATTCATACATATATAACATAACAAAATATTTTGTATATTTGTTTGCATATATGCAGACATTTTTGCTGGTTTTTCAAAACTTTGCTTAACAAGTTGTAACTTTTTTTTTTTTTTTTTTTTTGTTAGACAAATTTCTAATTTTCAATTACAACTAAATATATGTTTGTGACGTGTTGTTGTTACGTGGAGCATATCTGTTGGTAGTAGTAGTAGTACTCTTACCAAGTTACTTAAATTGCTTAGAATATTGGTTACGTGTGAGTTCTCGTAGGAAATTCCTGCCATATTTCAAGAATTATCAAAAAAAAAAAAAAAATTTTTTTAATATTTTTCTTTACGAGTAACAAGGCAAGGCTAAATGTTTTTGTTTTTTTTTTCTTCTTTTTCCTATCGTTCATTTTCTCCAGTTAAGCTACAAGAAGGCTTGTTATAGCTATTTTTGTTTTTGTTTTTTTTTTTCAACATTTTATGTACTACGCTGCATTTTATTAATTGTTATCAACGAAAAATTTCCATTCAAGGCTATGTCAGTTTTTATGTACAATAAATGGGAAATTGTAACGTAAAGCAGCTAAGTCATGCCCACTTGCACATAGCACAGACGTAGGCTTATACATATATATATATATATATATATATATATATATATGGATATTTTAACTATTTACTAGGCCAACTATGCAATAAAAAAAAACGACATTTTTAAAACATGTTTCATTAGCGTTATAGTTTTCAAGGATCTTTTTTTTGTGTGTTAACAATTGCAACAAAATATTAGAATTTTAAGGATTAGCAAACATATAGTTTAAATTAATTGGGAATTGTTTAGATAAATTAAAAAAAATTATTAAGCTCTCAGGCGAGACTAAATTAAGTATCTTTGTTTAACACTCTCTTGCAGTTATAGAGAGAAAAATTTAAATTTATTAAAGTTTAGGTTATTGTTGGACTTTATATTTTTTAGACTACCTATTGCAAAAGATTACATCTAATTATATACATATAATTATATATAAATATATATACGTTAAGTCAATGTACTAAGATGTGCATTCTAAAAATTTTCAATGTTCAGATTACAGCCTTTAAATCTTATTAGCAAACTAATGGTTTAATTTTTTTTTATATCTGAGCACCTCAGGATCCGAGCCTACTAACATAGTGTAACATTGAGTAAAAATTTATATATTATTCATATTGGGAGTATAAATTAGTTCGGTTCATTTTCGTGGTCAAAAGTTCATTTATTTCAGAACAAAATGAATGAACAAATTAAACAAAGTATTGTCTATCGTTGGCAAAACAACAACTTGCACTATGGGGATGTACAAGAACATATCAACTTTTTGAATATCACACACACTAAAAGAATGCAAGCTCCGTTCAACCAGACAATAGGAAATCCAATGCAGCCAGTGTTAATCAGAAGACGTAATGTCTGCTAATTAAAGCGAGAGAAGTAGCATAATCCAGATTAGTACTACTGAAGTTTCCTGGGCAAGTTTTCGGTTGTAGTGTCGAACTTAGTCATGTGCTATCAACTGTCGCTATGTTCGTCTGAGTGTCGCCTATTCAGAAAAGTGTGCTTACAATTTCAAAAAATTATCAAAAGAAAAACTTATTTTAAGTAAGGAAAGCGAAAACGCATTGATATGTCACCTACAGTTGCAGTTTTTATGATGTTGTTTAATGTAGTGAGTATTCAAGAATAAAAGCACTTGTACCTATTGTATCTCGGAGTTCTAATTATGAAATTTTTATTTTTAATTTTAAATCGTTTAATTTGTTTCGCTTTATTCTAGTATTCTATTCACCTTTTAAATGTTTTCTATAAGAGAACTGCAAGTTGTATAGTGTAAATGGTTTTCTTTATTTAAAATGAATTTGCAAAAATACTACAATGATTTGTAGTGTTCGTTATTCGAGCTAAGAGGGATAACATAATAAAACAAATGGAATGAATGTTAAGCTTGCTATTGTTTTGCTAAGGTAACAAATCTATTTTAATTGCTTACCAAAAATACTGCAATTCATCAGAACTTCAAGTATCGTTGATGATGGATTAAGTTTCTGCACCTCATTATAAAAATGCTTTACATATTTTAAACAACATTTATGTCTTAACTTTCATCATTCCTACATGTTAAACATTTAAAAAAAAATTTTCTTTCAACTTAATATTTGTTTTTTTTTTCTTTCTAGGTATGTACGGTCTCTTGTGCGAGATATCCTTAAAAGTGATTCACATAAATTAATTTAAAAAATATGTAAGTTATTTTTATTATTTAAAAAATTTCATTAGTATGAAATTATTTTATTATAAAATTTTTGCGTGAACTAAGAAAAAAGTTTATTAAATCGCTATCATTGCAAGAAAAAAAAAGAAAAGGAAAGTAAAAAGAGAAAATTCATCAACATCCACCGGCAGTCAATGATTCACATTTTGGGAGAGAAATTGTATCTCTGTTGATTATAACAGTTCCCCTCGAAACTGTTACGTGAAAACTAGAATAACTTATATTAGCAGAAATTGTTAAAACAAAGTGTATTTTCCCTTAAACTTCGAAAATGTTTTCGAATAGAAAAATGTTATCAAGCGCATTGCATGAATCTCTCTCTCTCTCTCTCTCTTTTTAGACATTTCTCCTATTAGAATGTTTCGAACATTTATAAGTCTTGTTGACCTAAATGTGTTGTACAGGTTGTGTAAAATTATGTTAAAATAAATTAAAATCCTTTAAATTGCAAATTTATTTATGCTCTTCTACTAAATTCTACACTACAAATAACATAGCATTCGTAGTAATAATCAATAGCACCTCCATTCCTTTCAGTTTTACATCAAATATATCTATGAATGCTAAGTGTAGAAATTCGTACATACATACCCCTATGTCGACTACTCTAGAAATTTAACATGATTCTGTTCTGTTACAATAACAGAAACTAAAGTTGCTGTTTCCTTTAATATGAAATTTACACTCGTTCGTTTACATTTTTATGACTTCTGTGAGAGTGAAATAACTTTAACAAGTTGTTTCTGTGAAATCAAAGATGTATACTTTACAGATTGCTTGAAAATGCTTTTTAAATATTTATGTCAAATTTTGCAGTTTCAGCTTGTTTTCGAATGTTAATGGCAAGCAGTTTAACATTAGTAGAAAAAATATTTTGTAGTAAGAGATTTTCCTGGGGAATATTTTACAATTTTTTAATTTTATTTGTAAAAACCATAAGGAGAAGATAGGAATTTAAATAAAATCATAAAGTTAACAGTCGTTGACCGTTTTGTAAAATCGCCATTTAAACGAGAAAAGTATGACAGTAAAAATTATGCGCAAATCATGCATACTTTTTTCTTTTGATATAAACAATTTAATTGTCATTGAAAGTGCTTGTCGAAGTGATAGCAATTTCCTAAAAAACGTCAAGTCTGCTAATATAATTGTTTTTACTATTAAAAAAGACGAAATCGCAATGACTTCTTAGTGAAAGACTTATTTTGTCATCCTTTTAACCGCACATTTTGAAAGATTCTTGACCAATTTCAAATGCAGCACTCGCACACTTATATCTATCTAACCGTATGTTATGATAGAATTCGTTTATAAGAGGATTATCTCTCGCATATTTAATATGACTGCAGTCATATGTATATAAATATATAATATATGTATATATAATATATATATATATATATATATATATATATATGTATATATGTATGTATACACATGTGTATCGCTATATAGATAATTGCCTAATACTTGCTATTCGTTTTTTTTAAAATTTGTTTATATATCTATTTTTTTTAAAACTTTTTCAATGTAAATAGAAAATATTGCAAAAAAAATCAAGTGTTTCATGTCTAATTATTATCGCTTATGTAAAAAGCTTGAAAAAACAAAAAATAAAATTTGTGCTTCATACACTTTAGAAGTACTTTCCATCGCAAACTAAAAAATTCAAAGCAAAGTAAAAAAATATTTTTTTGAAATCCTTAATCCTATAATTCTTCGACATATAATCGCTATTTTTATAACGTAACCTTGAAAGCGAATTTTGGATGCCTGTCAACGCAAACAATACTAGAAAAATAGTTAAATTATTTCATTTTTGTTTTGTTTGCGAATTAGTTTACAGCGAACGTTTCAACATATCGCTTAGACATTGATGTCATTCATTCTCTAGATAATGAATGTTTTCCCTTTCAGGTTACTAAGAAATTCAAAGTTTGTAAATATGCGTGAGGGCTTTGACGAACGACTTATTCACAAACTATCAAAGAACCTATTTAGGGCGCGTATTAACTTCTTGGCTTTATTAATATTTTTATATCTAACACGTTTACGTGCCAAGTTAGTTTTTTCTACCTATCACTTGCGCTGAGAAATAAACGACGAGAGTATAAATAGGCTGCAACGAGTACATAAAAATTAATTTTAAATAAAATATATATTTCAGAAAAAAACATCTCTTTCATTAATCGTCTTAAAATCTTTGGATTATCAAGGAAATCTATCTTTTAGGATGCATTTATTTATCTGCATGCTACGAACGGAATGACAAATTTAGAATGAGCGATCTTTAGTATAACTAAAACGATAAACTATTTTTTGTTTAGGTAAACTGTCAAACATGAAAAGGTTAAAAGCTGACTATAGTAAATGGAAACAAAACGCTATTATATTAATACTATGAGTTCATGATTAAATCATAGCATCATGACATAAACGTCGCAAAACTAAAAAAAATAAAAAATTAAATATTTATGGATTTTAAAATCCATAAATTTTCATTATTTTTTACACATCTAGGCGTTTTTGGTGTGGCATACAAATAAATGATAAATTTCCTCTTGTCTGACGTTTAAAACTAATTGGAATATGTGTGAGTTGTCCTTAATAAATTATATAAACAGTATTATTAGTAAAATTGTCAAAGATCATATACACAAGCTACCATCGTTAGGAGAGAATATCTTGTTTCTATCAAAGTTCCTGTAAATAACTTCTCTTTGAGGTATTTTTGTAGGTTTGTATTTGTATTTTGTAGGTTGGTTTTGTAGGTTTGTAATATTGTGTCTGTGAAAATATTCGATGATAAAGGAAAAAAACATTTTTTTTTTTTTAATAAAAGTAAAAGTTAGCATTGCTTGAGTTTATTGAGAGAGCTTTGGGTTGCACAAAAAAAGAATTATCCCTTTTTAGTGAAATAAAGACCACCATCATTACTTACTTGAAATGGCACTACATTCATCTTCTTATTGTTTTAAATAATTCTCGCAATATTTTTTACTTTTTCTTTTTATTAAATTTTAAACTTTTTTAGTGTAAAAAAAACTTTGATAATATGACCAATATTTTCACTCTACTCGATAGATAGCAACGGTGAAGCAAAATTTTACTGTTAAGTGTATCGAAAAATTAGTTCACAGCACGCGGTATATATATATATATATATATATATAGTGTCTGTATATTTATTGTTGTTAACTCTCTAAGTTAGAGAACACTTGAGTGAGAAAAAAGTAAAGAAAAAGAAACCAGTTGCTCTTGCAGTAATAAAACGAAGAACTCATACTATAATAAATTATATTTTAGACACGTATACCTGTACCATGACGACGACAACGATGCAATCTTCACATTCTTTTTAAAACTTTACCTTACTTTTTGTAAGGTTGTTAAGATATTTAAATGTTTTTCTTTGTAAGCTTGTTGTTATAAGTTAACTAAAAAAAAATAGCGAAAGCTGGAACTTTTTGAGTTTTTAGTTAAAGTGAAAAATTTTTAGACGAAATAAATGTGACACAAATCAGTAATTGGCTGGAGAAAAGAAAGAAGTTTAGAGTCATAAACTTTAAAGCATATTATATTACATTATCAATATTATAAATTGTTTCATTTTATTCAATTCACTGTTAAGCGCGGATAGTTACTTGAATGGATCTTTTTGCTTTTTATGAAAAATAGTTACGAATAAATTATCCATTGTTAGCCAATAGTTATTGGCACTTTTTCGTTTGTTTTTTGATGCTGTTCATGTGAAATAACTTATCTTTACTTTATATTATAGATTGAAGCTGTGTGGTAAGAAGAATAAGAAAACGTAATATCTGGATAGGATAGTGGTTGGGATAGGTCGTTTCTCAGGACAATGTATGACTAAGTGTTAAAAGCTATTCTGTCAAATTATGTGATAATTAGATGAAAAAAATATTTGGTCAACACAGCGAATGAAGGAGTAAATCATATGAAAAATGCGATTAATTGTAGTTTTTTTTCCGAGATTAACGTAAACTTTCCCTTTAGTGCTCGTCTGCATTAATTGTTTTGCTAATGATGCTTTCAATACACTTAAGAATTTCGCGCTTTGTGTCACTTAAAATTCAAATGAACAGTTTGGAGAGAAAAGTATGAAGAATTTGACAGTTTGCATAACACATTCCATACAGTTATAATATTTAATATCACGCTATCAATAACATCGAAATCGATAACTTTTAGATGTATTTTGCATCGAATTACAGAGAAAATACAATGCATCTCGGAAAACGAGCTTTTTGGACATATAAAATGCGATCACATAAAAACTTTCTTGCTTATAATATTTTGACGTTTAAGCTGAAGGTTCTTTGAGAGCAATAAGTACGCGAAAAAAGAAAAAATTCTTTTTCATAGCACTTAACATTCAATACCATCGTCTTAGGAGCAAGAAGAATATATACTTTAATCGGCGCATTAGAAAAAAAACTGTATTCTCGGTGAAATCTTCAAATAAAACGAAATCTTAAAGAAAGCACTTTGATATGGAGTAGCCACAGTTTTATTCACAATACGTGACAATATCAGTTAAACCATTTCGTGAAGATAGTACGAAGCTAAGGCTTAATTTGTGGCAGGGGTGGCAGTGCTTAAACCAGTTGACAATCTTACGCTACTCAAAAATGCATAATCCGCACAACAAATGTTATTTCCCTACAAGGTAATAAGTATAAAAATGTGTAACAATTTTTGTGCTTTTTATACATCTGTTACCCCGAGTAGTTAGTGATTATTCAATATATTTCACAAAAACAAATCTTGGATTAATTAAATATAAATTTCTTAAATTGATTCATTCTGATGTAATGTGGAAAAAATTTTTATTTATTTTAAATATTAGTTTTATATTTTGTTTATCTTTTGCTTTTCCTGTTTTTTTTTTTTTTTAGAGTTATAAAATAAGCTTAAGTCGGCAACAACGTCAAAATTTCTTGCAAATATTTGCGAAAAATTAAAATTAAATTTCTAATTATATATGTGTTCATATAATACACACAACAGTCATCGCAAATTTTCATAAAATGAAAATTGCACTCATTTATTAAATATACAAGACTGACAAAAAGCGCACACAGATTGAAACACGAAACATGACGTGTTACTCTGAGAATTTGATTTTAATTTAAATGTTAGCTTTCAAATATTCGTTTAATTTGCAAAATTCTGTGACAACGAAGCTAAAAAAAAAAGGAAAAAATAAAAAACAAACCAAAGAAAAAATATGTGATGCAAATTAAAAGAAACGTCACTAAGCATAAATGAACGTACTAGCAAACATACAAGCAAAAAAAACACACATACACACCCCTATATATATATATATATATATATATATATATACATACATATACATATACATATACATACATATACATACATATACATATACATATATATATATATATATATATATTCGTGTGCGTATGTATATATATACACATGTATGCATATAACATCATCATCATCCTACATATTTATAAAATCACTTACAAACGCACATACCAACGTATATCATATCGTACTTATGAATGATGATATAGTCTTTTACTAGTTGTGATTTCATTTTGGTATGTTAACGTAAAGCGAACTTTAAATAAAATGGTAGCTTTTGAAAAATTTAATAAAAAAAACCCAGGGAATTTTCGCTCCTCCATCTATCTTCTTCATCATGCAAGAAAGCATTCGTTCATAGCCCTGAATATCTGTCTACCTCTAGGTATATTCCAGCAAATCATGAGCTTAAATCTTCATAAGCATCGTGAGCGGGCTGCTCTACACTTCAAAGAGCATTCGTTCTTCTCTATCAAATAGTGAAAGCGGATAAAATCACTAGAATTAAACGAAGCATAATTTATCAGAGCATGGAGAAATATTTAGAGCATTATCCTACGCTGTCAGGCATATGCGTGGGGTGAGCATACATAAGCTTGTCTGCATTGGTGTGCGCCGGTAACTGACATTGACTATTGAACTGTACGTAAATTCGCTTTTGCTTTGGGTGTTGTTCTTCTTCTTCTTCTTCTTGTTTTTGCTTTTGTCATTGCTATGCGTAAACATGATGTATAGTAGTAAGTGTGTAGCACTTTTAAATTACTTAACGTTGTCACGGTTAAGTCTAGCGCGGATTTTGATTAAAGGAAAAACGATTTTTTGCAGATTAGAAGTTTAAGAGACAGCATGATATGAATGATGACCTACTTAAATAAATAATTGTTTAACAAAATTCAAAGCGACGATAATAATTAAGAAGAATAAGAAAAGAAAGAAGACGAAAAAAGAAGCGAAAGCAGTAGTGTCTTTAATTAAAAAATTTAAAAAGAAGAAGAAAAGCGAAATGGGGAAGAAAAAGATGAGAAAGAAGAGCTTTTAATTAAAAATATATGTTAAAGTATCCAAGCAAAATCAAATTGTTCTGCTAATAGGTATACGGCCCGGTAAATTATTTTTTCTGTAAGTCGCGTATGGTTTAAGAGGACAATGCTTTGTTGCCCACTTTAATGGGATTGTTCTTCTTGTTAAATACATTTCGGAGTACCCCACGATATTGATAACCCAAAAAACATTTGAGCAAGGAATTCGTTATAAATTTCGATTTTCAACAAAACTTTTTTTTTTTGGTGGATGACTAAAAATGTTTGAAAATGCCCTCGACAAACCGTGACAATCCGAAACAGATACGTATAAATATCATAAAGCATTCGGCGAAGACTCAATTTTAGACGATTCCAAAAGCCTACGAAAACCATCGGCAATATCAAGAAGAAGCTGATGCTCAAAAAACTCTTCAGTTAAATCCATATTTTAAGTCGAACTAGTACGGGATACTGTTTCAAACAAATTCAATTACATCCTTAGTTACGTAAGAGTTGCTATTCAAAAACTGAACCAGCTTGATGTGATGAGCATGGCGCGCTAAACTGATATGAATCAGGATTAAGGATTTCAATCCAAAAATTCAATCAGCGCGATCGAATAAGTAAAACTACTGAAATGACATAGTTTCGATAGGTTTCTTGTTTCACTTCTGAAGTGGAAGTGAAATTAAACTTAATCCATTTATGAAATCAACCCAGATACATTAAAAAAGTTTAAGACTATATTTTGGATACCTCGAACTGCGAGTAATATATTAAAGAATAATTTAAGCGTTGAGTTTCCTTAGCAAATTTCACATTTCTTTTTCCAATCGCTGGCTTGTCTTGTTACATAAAAGGACTTGAGAATAATTTTAAAAAATTTAATTAAAAAATTTTTTGAAAACAAATTTTTAAAAACCCTAACACATAAAACATAAAATAATAAAGTTGGGATTTATTGAAACGAAAAGTTCATAAAGGGGAATCAAGTTTTTGGATGAAAAAGTTAATTTCTGAAATGTTTTTTTTCTGGCAGCTCATCTTCGCTACTACTTTTACTTTCTTTAAAAAATTTTTTTTTTCTGAATTCCATTTGTTATATGCATCTACAACTGAAATCCATTTGTTATTTCATTCTTCTAATTGTTCGGTATTTGGAAGTTATTTGTAAAAAAAAGAATAGAAAAAGACATAAACAAATCTTAATGGAATGGAAAGAACTGCATAGAAATATTTAAATTTAAGTTCAAACACTTTTGAACATTTAAAAGGAATAAAAAAGCAAGACGGTAGGATCGCTTTAAATCCAAAATATATCTGTCGGAGAGGACTTATGTACTCGTACGAAATTTTAATGTTTGCTAGCAAGAAAGGAGTCGTTATTAAACAATTTCGTAGTTATTGTTCTTCCTATTTAACCGTTTCCGGACGAGAACAATGTGCTCCCTATTTAACTGTTTCCGGAGAAGAAAAATGTGCTTTTTAAATCAATTGAAAAGATTTCAAGATCCGCTCGTTTCAAAAGGCAAATAAAAAAAGCTGCAAACAATAGTCGCGTTATTTATCGAAAAATACACAACAACCTATTAATCTTTGTTTTCTTTTAGTTGTTTTTTTATTTCTCCCTTCTCCTTTCACTGTTGTAATGCAGTCTCACACAGAAATGTGTAATCAGGCGGTAAGGCTTCATTTAAGGATTTGTTTGTCAGCGTGAATTTTTCAAACTTTTGTTTTTCTTATTCTTTTTCGTCGCGCAACGTAGACGACAGACATAATTAAGATATTATCATAAAACAAGTGATGGGCGTTATGTGAGAGTAAATTATTTAAAAAAAAAAAACGAAGATGCAGACATAATTTTAAAACATTTATTCAAAAGTTTAAACCTTTCACAGGTCATTGAAGCAATAGCGAAAAAGTGAATAGCTTTACAAGGTCTTAACGAGACTAGAGGAAAAAATAATGAAATTGAAATACTCTCTTGGCCTTGCACTTTTCATGATTTGTATGATTTTTCTAATAAAATACAAACTTTGCTTTATGGGAAAATCCCATAAATGCACATAAACAAAAATCAAAAAAAAAAGTCAACAAGTTTTAACGACAACTAATGGAGGGCATATAAATCTCAAACTTTATTACGACAAATGCATACAAGCACTTGCGGCACACACGTTCATACGTCAGATGTTGCATCTTTTGTACCAGCAGAGATATTAAGCCAAACAACACGAAAATTCTGACTCTGTGAGTTACGTTTACAGATTATTTATCTTTTTCAATTTATTTTCCTGGAATTGTGCACAAAAACTATTCCAATTTAGATTTTTTTTTTTTTTAGGTTTGTTTTATTAACCGGAAGTGCTTATCGTGCACTATCTACCATTTTTTTTGTGTTTATGCCATTTTATTTGGAGACATAGAGCAAATAAATGATTTTTCCCCAGTCCTTTATGCAAAATAAACAAACATGTCCTTTATAGTCAGATAAAGCCGACTATTAAATACCCTGAGAATCAATTGGATATTCTTATAAAATATGAAAAACTTGTACTTTGTGTTGCCGTCAAAAGTTTCATTTTTTATAAAAACATTTAGGAAAAGGAAAGTCCAAAGAGTAGCCCAGGCTTTCAAGGGCATGTTTATATGTCAAATCGCTGTTCTAGGCCAATATTCGTCATACAATTTTTGTAGCTTTCCCTTGTTATACCTACAAATAGATATACGCTTAAATTAGATTAACGGCTGCATGAATAACGAGCTATGGTTCATTTTTACTGATAACCACTCGAATAGTGAAGATAACAAAATGGAAATTAAGTAAATCCTTTGCAAAGATTTCTTCCCTAAATACAATACAAATTTCCTCCCTAGTCTGCCCTACTTTCATCAGTTAGTAAATTTAATAGTTTTGAAGAGAAATGATTCGTTTTTGAAGCGCAAATTTCATTTTTAAGAGTTACAGTATTTTTCGCACAAGTAGTGGGCCTAAATGCCTGCTTGAAGCGTCGCTACCTAATCTACTGCGAATCCTCGTACACCTTAACATTTAAAAGGCTAAGGGTATCACTAAGCCAAAAGCTTCATATTTTTGTCGTCACGATATGTTTACACACTGAACGTTGTTGTTATACAGCTCGTTTTTACAACATTTTATTAATCATTTAAAATATATTTTTTTGTTTTTTAATTACATGAATACTTTCATAAATATATCTGATGTCGCCGCGTTATCACTTTTTATTGACGTAACGATATCTTTAGCTTACACACATGTTTATGTGAACACTGATGCATATATTTAATATGATATGAAAATGACACTTGATTCCACTTAATATGTTGTTGTCATGTTGTTAATGTGGTTAACATGATGTTGTTACCTTCAACTCTTAATAAACAACGTAATTGTGTTAATCACTTCAAGGCTTAATGTTGTAAAATTGTAAAAACATCGACAAAGAGAAAACAAGAAATAAGGAAGCGATAGCAAGATTTTTTTTGTTTAATTATAATCGAAACATTTTCATTTCATTTCAGAGACAAAGCACATTCGGAAACATTGACATCCATATCTTAATAAAAGGAAAACACACACATTTTTAATTAAAAATACCTTTTCAAAATATTAAACTTTAAAAGTATGAAAAATGTTTAAATCGAAATTTTTCCGTTATTTTCAAAATAAAAAAAGTAGCATCACTAGAACCACTATAATGACTGATATCGTTTATAAAAATAGTATGAATTTATCATTACACTGTAGATGATACTTATACCTGTTAGTCCCGACCATGACCGATATATCATAATGCGCTCAGAGTCCACCATTTTAATGGAGTTTTCTTGTAGTGGTTTAAAATATTCTTGCGAAAGGTATCCGACGGCGACAGCTCGCAAAAGCGAATTGGAAAATACCCAAAATATTTTACTATCAATAGGCTTAAATCAAAAATGTCCAAGACTTTTCTATTTAAATCCGGTAAACTTTTTTTGCAGCTTATCAACCCCCGAAATCAATTGAGTTGAAACTATAGCCGCCGATTCTGTTTTTTAAGTTTCGGGAATAGCCAGCAGCCAATTGGAGCTAAATCAGATGATTAGATTGGCTATTGAGAGAACAATCGAAATCGGTTTCTTGTAAAAAAGTCTCGAATGATCGAGGTTCCTAAGGAAAGCTATAGACTCAAGATAGTTTGTTAAAATCGATGGAACGGCTTGAGTCCAATCGAAAAATTTGGAACACGAAATTTTTGACTTTCCTGATATTATTGGTAGACATAGAAAAACAGTCAGAGCATCATCATTTCATCAATTTTAACAACTTCCCGTTTTCTTACAGCAGACGAATACAAAATCCTTCAAATTATTAGAAAATCCGGAAATTTGTTGCGGTTTTTCACAATGAAATAAAACAATTTTGTAAGTAAGTAAGCATCTGCTTCCTTACTACAAGATAACACATGGGCTTCACGTATTCCTTTGCTTTATGCATACATATACTCTTGTTCTTTATATTCTATTTTTTTATCAATTTTTTTTATTTTGTGCGTACATGTTTATAAACATGAACGTTTTCTTTTTATTCGCATTAAAAGGTTATTTATAGTACTTATATAGATACATATATACATGCTATTACTACACATATTATTAAATTCCAAAGACAATTCTAACGGTTAATTGTACAAATCAACTTTTCATATATTATTATTTTCATGATATACGTGAAAACATGTACAGGTACGCCGTCCGCTCTTTTTCGTGCCGTGTTCTCCAGAGCATTTAAACTCATCACTCTGTTTTTTATACTCTCGGCTTTAGTATATAAGTATCATACCACACTTTTAGTGGTAATTAATTTATATATTAAATTATATATTGTGGCGGAAATAGTGTAGCAGCCAACGTGTATAAAATCAGCAGATCAATAAAGATCTTGGCTTTAGTTGTTCAGCAACATCTTTCGCCGCAGCAATTGTAAAAGCATATCAAGATCGTAAATAGTTGAATATTGCCTGAATGGGTCATAAGTATTTTCAAACATCGTTACTCTGGCTGCCCCATCAACATCTGTCGTTTTTCTTGCTCCTCTTTTACGGTAATAAATCGATCCTATTTGAAGCCCCAAGCGAATTATTCAAATTTAAGAGTCAAAAGTCTGTGTGTGAGATATTCTAAACATTGGGAAAATAGAATACGAGAATTCGAATTTTAAAATAAATTTTTTGGAACGGATCACTCGAAAGCCCTGAGCATCAACCACAGCAAAAATTATAAGTTTTTTTTCTATAAGGAATGAACTTGTTCTAGATGAATTAAGTATTTCTGTATTCTCTCACGAATCGTTACGTGTCGAACTTCAATCATATTCCTTAGTTGGTCGTCACACTAATGATATTTGGCTTACCGGAACGCAATGAATGGAATGAAATTTCGCAAACCAATTTTAACAAAAGCCTACTACAGCCTACTGTGATGTTAATTTCATATACGTAAAATAATTTGTTTTTTTTTAAACTTTTAGCGTCACTAAAAATACAGTGCTGT
Organism: Glossina brevipalpis; assembly: GCA_000671755.1. Taxonomy (NCBI): domain Eukaryota; kingdom Metazoa; phylum Arthropoda; class Insecta; order Diptera; family Glossinidae; genus Glossina; species Glossina brevipalpis. Next base: position 1,557,489 of record KK351043.1, read on the forward strand.
TTAATACGATACTTTTCGTAGCTGCAAAATTTTTCAAACTTTATTTTCTTTTCATGATTATTGTATCCTTTTTTTGTTTTTTTTTGTTTTTTTTTTGGAATAGCAACAAAACCCACAAATTACTAATTGTGGCTTTTACGGTTCATTAGTAGCATTAATTGTCATTTATATTATGTGGTAATTGGCTTTTATATATAAATTTTTGGCTATTTTTTTTATTTATATAAATTATTGTATAATTTAATTTTGCGTATTCCCTATAGTTTTAGGAAATCTGTTTAATTAAATGCAAAAAGTATAGAAAAAATGTGTATAATTTGAAAAGTAAATCGGTTGTGATTACATTAAATTTTTACATTACATATGTACTGCAGAGGTTTGTTTTAATTTAATTTTCCCCCCTTACTCTCCTTACATTACGAATAAACTTGTAATTACATTTATTAAATACTTCCATTAGTGGTGTCAATAGTTCTCTCATTGGCGTTATGCTTGCATATTGCTTAACAATTGTTTTGGGAATTTTTTAGATATTGTGTAAAAAGAAAGAAACCTATCCATCCTATCTAACATATTTAATTATTAATTTCATTAATATTATTGAATGCAATAAAAACCACCGACAATTAGAATATTAAAAAGACAATTAAAAGCCAATTAATTTTGATAATTTTTCAGAAATAATCAGTTGAATAATTTTGCTTATTACAGGGATAACTGTTATGTAGCAAATTAAGGGGGTAAAACACTGTGACAGTGACACAATTTTTACAGATGGAAGGGAACATAAAAGAAGAATTGTTGCACATTAAAAAAAAAAGAAGATATATAGAATATAAAAAAAGTAAAAAATATTAAGAACTGAAAGCACCGGAGGCATTCTTGCGACTCATGTTTTATTTCAGAACCCACAGGGCATGCAGCGCAATTATTCTAAATTCGTACATAAAAAAAAGAATACATTTAATCTACATTCCCCTTTGTTCAGTGAAATACAAGTCGGGTCTTCAAAATATTGAGTTTTTTGTGATAGGCGAACATTTGAATATAAAAACATTCACTCTTCAATCAAAACCCCGATAGTCTTTTATTAATAAAGAAATGTTTAAATTAAATGTTTAAATGACTTGCGTTTCACCAAAGAATGTCATTCTAAAGGTATAGTAAAAAATCAAAAAGTTTCTTGCAATTATTGTCTTATTTTCCAATATTTGCTTTTTTCACTTTCCATACATATAAATATTTAAATATAATATTCAACTCTTAATAGAGTTATTTGCCCACTTTTATTTGTTTGCTCTTAGCTTAACGCCTTATCCCGGTTTAACAAAAATACTTCTTGGTACTTCTCTGGGAATTTCCAAGTTTCTGATAACGTTTTTCGCTTACCGCGAAACACTGTTGCTCCTCTTTATTAGATTTATTACATAATTTACTCATCCCCCATGTTTTCTTAGTCATGCTTTTGGAGTGTGACTGCGTTTGGTTTGTTTGATAAAGACCAAATTAAATTTCCTGAATGTAACTCAGCGGTAATCTGCAGGTTTTTGCATACGATATTTTAATTGTGAAAAAAAAAGAAATGCATTTATAAGCAAAATTTAAAATGAAATAAGCATCAAAAGACCACACCGGTAGCCACGCATGCCGTACTTAATTAAGTTTAATTACTCACTTTTAATGCACTTTTAATAACCAAAAGTAGTTTGCAAATGACTTCAAAAGTTCGCTTTTTTTTCTTTTTTTTTACTTATGGCCCAAAAAATTGGGTTATGTTAAACATAACAATCTGTTTGTCATACTCAAAATATTGTATAAAACAACTTTTTGTCAAATGCTTCGCTAACTTACGATGTATTAAGTTTTGTCGTGTGCGTTTGCCCCCTTGATGCTTTCTAACCGCAAATAAAGTCCGAAGGTGACTTTAAGGGGACGGAAAATTAGTTGAAATCAATTAAAGGAAATAAAACTCGATCATACTCAATTTCAAATAAATTTTAATTTATAATTAAATATAGAGAATGGACAAAATAATATGAACACGAGACTTGTGCTCAATATTAATTTATTAACAAGATGTTAGGCAATCATTTGCTTATAGAATACCTTTATCGAAACTACATTATTTAATTGAGTCTTGAATGTTGCTCTCTGCTGCATTTGCTGCTGTAGTCTAGCCACAATCCTCCTTAATGTTCGACGGACTCCGTCAGCTTCGCCCGTTATTCCTCTTGATGTCTTATCACATTTTGTGTATGCTGTCATTACTGCGGAAACTATCGTTATTTTCGTGGCAGAAACTCACCACCAACCGAACATCAACGATTTGATCATATATTTTGCTGATCGTTTGTTTTAATGATAGAAGAACAAAGACCATAATGGCGTTTAAACTGCGTCATGCACAGGCATCACATTATTTACACGGAAGCAGTATTGACAACATGAAAAAAGATTGTTTTATATTGGATAGAGTTCGTATTATTTCATGTTTATCCCCGATACGAATATTTGGCAAACATTTTGAAAACGATTATGAGCGGGCTACTAAAACGATAGCAGTTGACAAAAAAAAAAAAAATAAATAAATAAAATAAGTTCGCGATTACTTAATGAACGAATTGACAGAAACGAAAAGGTCTGGCAATATTGATGTGGGTTGCTTTACATGTTACCATCAAAGTGAATACGAGTTTTACCTTTTTTTGAAATGAGAATCAAGGTCTTCTTTACCAAAAGATTTTTTTGCTTATTCTTCCTTAATTTTTTATTCCTTCAGCTTTTTCTTAATTCGTTTCATCATTTCTTATGAAAGCATTATAAACATACGACGACCAACATTTCTCACAGGACAAATTATTTGTAAATATTGAATTTCCTGGCCCAACAAAAAAATAAACAAATTTAAAAAAACGAAGAATCAAAGCAAATTTATGCCCACGGAACGCAGATTGAATTCTTGTAAATGTGTGCTGAGTTTATTGCGTACATCGGCACTGAAAATTTTAGTTCTACTGGCATGGAGCATGAACACCACATAGCGAATTTGGGGCAATATTTATTTACTCAAGTGCCTAAANAAATTTTAGTTCCACTGGCTAAGCATGGCGCCTGAACACCATATAGCGAATGTTGGGCAATATTTATTTACTCAAGTGCCTAAACAAGATTGCGAGAACGAATCATATCATCTCTTCTTGGGAAAGCAAGGGTCTCTCTAACAACTCAAATAAATGACTTCCTGGTTCCTTTTGGTAAACATAAGTAACGCGAAAGACGAAAGCTAGTTTTTAGTTTTCAGCACGGAGGAAACCAAAAGAAAAAGTGATCTTAGGCCCGTGTACGCGTGTAATGTCTTTCAACTCTTAAAGTTAGGCTGTATATAGTTATGTTTTCATACAATTCCGGATTATAAACTTTCATTACTTTTCCCATGTTCAAAATGTCAACACAGCCTGCAGCTATGATCTCGGTACCCTTTCTTAGGTCCATACATGCTTACATAATATTGTAACTGCATTGAAAAGAAGTCTTCTTGAAAAAAAAAGTTATATCTCTTAACTTCTCTATGGGAAATATGAAAAATTTTCCATTTCCCTCGCGATTTGTGCATGAACACAAAGCTGACTTTATAACAAAAACTAACATAACCATATAATTACGCCAAATTTTAAATAGTTGTGTCCACATTCGTCTGTCTTTTTAACATTTTGCAAGAGGATTCGATTTAATAGCAATAAACTATATTTATACAACTTTGCTCGATTTCGATTAATTACTTGCTATTTACTTAAGACCTCATTCGCGTACGATATGAAACGTGAGACAAGATTATGGGTCATATAGTAGCGTTCTTAAACTCTCATCTGTTGCATAATTAAATATTTTTTATTTTCACACAAAGATATTGCTACGAAAAGCTAAAAATGTGAGAGAGTGGATGTGAAAGATGAAAAGGATTTTAGCAACCGTTACAAGAGATTATCTCTCAAGCATAATGTACATAAGTATTTGCACTGTACCGTTTATGGTAACGCACGTAAACAAATGCAAATTTACCTTTTAGAGAGTTTCGCGTAAAAACTTGTACAAAATAATTCTTTCTTGAATTTCTCGATTATTTTGTTCAAAACTACAATGCGCTTGTATGCCTATTAACGAACAGGAAAAAATACTTGCATATTGTTGCACAGATTACGTACAATAGTTATCCGAAATGTTGATCGTTCTTTGAATTACATTTTCTCTATGCACAAAGGAAAATCGAAAAGCCATTCCCGCCTAAAGGTAAGAGTTGCATAGTATAGCATCCGTTGAATAAGATAAGGATATAAAAGAAATGTTTTTTTTTTTTTTTTGTTACAAAATGTTTATGTAGTTCTGGTAATTATTTCCAAGATATTTTAAATCACTATTCGTACCATGGAAAATAATACGCACAGCAAGATTTTTTAACCTCGCTTTCGGTAATACTTAATAGAATACTTTTGCCGGCGGTTGAAAATCAATTAAGAAGAGAGCAATTGACTAAACGTAGCGCGTGGACAATTCAAATCATATAAAAGGAAGAAAAAGGAAAAATTTTAATTTTACAAAATTTAGTTAAAAATTTAATCTTTATCAAATATATTAGCATAAAGCAGATAGAAAATAAAAAAAAATAATTATTTTCGTTCAATTTCAAAATATTTCATGAAATTTTTTTAAATCGAATTTCATTTCATTTCATTTTTTCTTTCCCTTTTCGTTAATTATTAGAACAGAAAAGAAATCAAACATACGAATAGTTAATATAAACCTTTTCGAATACATGATGAGTTTAGTGTAAATGAATATTCGTAAGAAAGTGTTTATAAAACTTTTTAATACTCAAAGATGCTTATATCAACCGACAATAATTTATATGTCTAACGTGGACGCAACTTACTGAAATGTAGTCGGTTCGTAATAACTTAGCCAGTAATGAAATAATTGATCTCTTTGGTCAAGCCCATCTTGCTAACAGAGGCAAAGGACGTCGGTGAAAGTGAAAGACGTCGGTTATAATAATAACTTATCAAATTCAATCAAAGACAAAAATGCGTGCGATTGAAGCGCAGTTTATTAATTAATAATTGTTGACTAACTCAGTTACTTATATAATATAATACTGCTTAATTAGCTTGTGCGCTAGAGTGCTAGCGTAAACAAAATTGTAAATTTAGTTTAAAAAAGTAGGTTATCATAACTAGGGTACTAAACCATGCTATAGCTAGATTTACGTTAAGTAGAAATATAATAAATGACAAGCTTAGCATAAGTAAGTAAGTAATAATACAGTATGATTAAAAAAGTAAAGTGACGTTTAGCACAATAATGCTACGGTAGTACACAATATCTTAAGGGGTTAAGCAGCTGTAACAGGCTAAATAAGTGGGTTTTTTTGATAATTTGTTTGAGATGGAAGGAAAGAGATAATCGACCAAGTTATTAAGCGTATTAAAAGAATAAATAATTGTTTTTAATTTTAAAAAATGGCAACACCGCGGCCATTCTGCCGCTGCCTGTAAAAGTTAAAAACGAAAGAATTTTCAAAAAATATCAAACTTTCAATATACGTCCGACTGCAATTTGTATCCACTCAAGCTGTTTCATCTACAATTTTTTGAAAGTTTCCTTAACGCAAAAATAAATAATAACTTTTCTTGTTTAAAATTACATTTGTTGTCAATTAGGTTTTTAACATATTGAAGCCCTTAAAAAAAAGCATGAACTTCTTTGAAACGACAGAAGCGTTACGTTAGCGTTTATAAAAGTGTTGTTTTTCAAGACTTTATTCTTCTATTCTTGGTTCTGCGGTAGTTCAAAGTGGTGCATCTCATACGCATAAATATATTGGAATACTTTTCTAAGAAATTTTTATATGTTTCGATAACTTCTTATAAATTCATTCGACAAATTCAATGTGTGAGTTCATAAACAAGCAAGTGGGTGACTGATAGCATAATATTAGATATAAGCTAACACATATGTAAGTAAGATTGTAGAGATTGAAGAATTGTTTTTTCAAGGAATCACTTACAAGTACTAGCTAAGCGTTATGTAGAATCATACAATTTTCTCCAGCCAAATGTTTGAATAAATACCTCTACTTGCTCTTCCTCTTCCTTTATAATATTATATAGTATAAGCTTTTCGATGCGTATTGCTATGCAATAATGCATTCGTGTAGTATGAATTTTTTATAAACTTAATATAACAATTTGAAATAATCTTTAGAAAAAAGGAAAATTTTAGTAAAATTTATCTACAAACAATAGAGCAAAAATCTAACAGAATTGATATAAAAAAAAAAAAAAAATTAAAAAAAGAAACTTGTTTTAATACCCGTAGATTAACCTAAACATTCCTTTTCATGGTTAATATTACGGTTTATTTAAAATATAAAACTTTTAAACAAAATCTATCTACACATACACTTTCTATTAAGACAGAAAATGTAACTCAATTTTCTTTAACTGTCAGTACAATATTATCCTTGCTTTCGTATCGTAGATGAAATGTATGGTTAGAAGAAGAAGTGTTATATGTCCTTGTGGTTTACAACACTTTATATCTGTTGCATGTTCTGTTTTATTTGTGGCCAATTAACCATTTCATGGTTGCTTTAACCATATAACAAGCAAACAAAATTAACTCTGACAGGTTATTTGGTTACGCTTTTGTTATCGTAAGGAATACTTAAAAATGAACTGACATTTTCATTTTAATAAAGAATATTTGTGTAATTGATGATAAGTAACATTATTTTGTGTTTTTTTTTTTGTTCGTATGCTATGACAAGTAATGCTTGGCTGCAAATATTAATTACTTCTTCAATTTTTTGAAGAGATAATCTCTAGGTTATGTTGGGCAGATTTTCATTTTCGTAAGACTTGAATCGTTTGCAATATTTTGATGAAATCTATGTTTTTACCAGAGTACTGATGCCAGACTACGTGATATTGATGTGAAAGTTGGTTCACATTTGTTTCAGTGTACGGTTTTAAGGCCAAATTGCTGCTTGTGAACCTGGATCTGAGCAAGCTTAGGTATCTACTACAATGTTTACTTATATATCACAGAGCGTTGTTAAACTAAATTGTAAATTGTTGAGTTTTATTCAGTGCTTTTTTTATCATACAAACATCTACTTTTTGTGAGAACCTTTATATGGAATAAAATACGCCTACGTGCTTGAAATTCAATCAAATTACTAAAGCGGACTCATTTTCATTACAAAATATTAAAAAGGAGATCTTTTTACTATATATAAAGGTTTATTTTTCATAGGACAAGTTATATGGGAGTTGGTTCAAAGGATGGTCCCATTCGATCCAAATTTTTTCCATATATTTTTTATACCAAAACTTTCTGTTTCTACTGAATTTTGTTCTAAGAAGACTTTTTTCAAATGTGAGCGTTATATAGGGAGTTGTCGTAAAAATGTTCCGATCGTCAGTAGAGCAAATCTCGTTAACATATTTTAAGAATTGTGATCTGTGATTTAAACAGAAGAATACATGGACCAGATATCGGACAGACAGACTTAGATCGACTCAGAAAATGATTCTAAGTCGATCGCTATAGTGAAAGGTAGGCATTATCTTAAGTCCCTCTAGGAGGTCTTAGGGTATAAAAAAAACCGTTTATATTTTTGTATTTTTATTTTATATTTTTTTTATGCATTTACATAAGGAAAACATAATAGAGCTTTTTATGTATACATTCATTCATTGTGTATATGATTTTGTTTAAAATTTTTCACTTAACTCGTACGTTTTATAATAACAGCAATAACGTATTATTTTTTCTTTTTTCACAAAAAAAAGAGCAGCAATTTTGATATTTTTGATTTATGCAGCTTAAAAATTTTATTAAAAAAATTGTTGGTATTAAATACGCACTAAAAAATAAAGAGTTTTTTATGTTTATAATATAAGTAGAAAATGAATTTCAACGCTCGATATATCGATTTACTTAAATATATTCACACATTTAATAGACGGGTTCCCGAGGGACTTTTGCTTTTACCGAAATCATTCCAATTGAAAAAATATATGTCCTCCTAGAATAATTTAGTTTAAATGTTTTCAAATTCGCAAGAATTTATCTGAAGTTCGGCTCTTATATTTCTAGATTACATGTCAATCAAAAATTGAAACATTTTTCCCCGATTTGTCTGCAAACATTATTACACTTTGTAGAGAAACCAGAAACTGAAAATTTCAATATATCTGCCTAACACTTACAATACATTTACATTTGCATTTACAACATATTTACAGTGACAGATATCTACGACTCTCGTGTCAAGTTGTCCCACTTGTGGTATGTGTTAAACTTTTCATTGCAAAAAAATTATGATATCTTATTGAGGCTTGATTTTCATAACACAAGATAGTATAAATAGACTTTCTTTTTATAAAAATTGAGAAAAAAAATTTATTTGTTATATACAAGGCAAGGACAAGGCTGACCGTTACATGCCACACAACATTTCTTCAACTGCAATCATTTATTTCGTACTCCGAATTTTACAGCCTTTTTTCAGCAACATATGCAATAAAAAAATTCCATCCAGGACATTGTGTGGTTAATATAATATGTGCCAATTTTTGATATGGATTGCCAAACGTCTGAAAATAATAAAAACTTAGTACAAAAATGTTGATCCTCCGATCGGCATGTTTCGTGCATTACAAAAAGATTATAGTCGACATAATCATTTATCTGAGCATACTATAGGAAACATTATGAAGATTAGTTAAGCCCCACATCTCATCGAACCGTATGTTGGACTGAAACATTGGCGCTTTTATTGAAAAACCCAAATTTATCTATTACACAGCGCACACAACATACTGATCGCTACAGCCACATTATTATCAATTTTTTCAGCGCGAAAAAATGGGCCTATCCGGTCTCGATTTCAATATAGTACAAAACTTATCAAAAAACTTCTTATTATTTTTCATGTATTTTCTCATAAAATGCAGAAATTAAGCCTCGTTGCAATAAAAAGATTCACTTTCGTTATGACAGAACTCTTATATAGAAAATCGGTCAAAGTGCTTCAAATTTAATATCGTGAATATATTTATCAAATCCTTAATCTAGATCCACTTTTATTTTGCTGCGATATAAAGGCTTTCTATTTCGAAGAATTTTATATGCATAGTAGGATTTTTCAACGGTTTTCGTCATGAAATATTATAAATAGAAATTTTTTTTCAAATAACCACTGATTCGCTATAGAAGGGTTTGTTACGATGTAGACAATGATGTAAAAATGTTTCGGTCAAAATCCCTTTTCAATAGAGTTCGTTTTCAGTCCAAAACCACTTATGTAGCAAATTTCCTTAAAATATCCCGAACTTGTGGACCCCTATAGGTTAAATACGAAAAAGAAAAAAAACTTAAATTAAGCAGACATTAAAAGTACAGAGAAATGTCATGACATTCAGAAATGATTCAAGATGTTGCAAAAGCCGTATAAACTTAATATACCCTTATCACCAGATTTCTTAGGGTACAAAAAATTGAAAATACAATTATGTGCAAATAATTTTTCTTTTCAATATTTCTATCCATTTGAATATAGCAAAAATTGATAATTTTACTGTCAATTCTTTAATTTTTTGCTTCTTTTTTAAAATTTTTCTGAGCTTTCTTTTACTTTTCACGTCTCTCTGCTTGAACAAAAACTTTTCACACGTTTTCCTATTTGCCGAACAAAATGACAATTATGGGACATATGTAAAGTGTTTCTTCAAATTGACATGCATTTTAAAGCAATTTATCGATGCTATTTTTGTATTCTATTCCATATTCACATATTACACACACATCATATATTTACATACATTACATACATATACATATATATATATATATTTATATATGAATATATGCTTGTCCTCAATGCAGTTCATAACATAACATAAATGAATCCGACATCTTTCATACATATGCAAGCACGTAAGTATCCATGCGTATATGAGTGGACTTTGAACTAAATGCAAAAATTGTAATGTTTCAAAAGAAATCAAGTGTTTTTGCGTATGTGCAGAGATCTACGTGTATGAATATGTTCTGCATATGAAGTCAATTTCTTTTTCAATTTGTTTTTTGCTGTAGTTGTTAACGAGAGCAGTTGAGTGCTTATAAATGGTAATAGTAGGTAATTTTGATATGTTGTTGTTTTTGTCGTTGTCGGTGTTTTTATTTTTAACAACGAGAATAAAAATATTTATTCGGTATAATTTTAGATGCTTTTTTTTTTATTTAATACACAGATTTAAACGTTTGCAAATTATCTTTAGATTTTATATTTAGCTGACATGTGAACGTTCCCCTCTTTCCAATTGATTTAAAATTTATTACAATTATTATACGCCGATACACCTTCGCTTATGCAAGGTCATAAAATACAGGTTATGTTTGATCGAAACGCCTACAATGTGTGCGAATGAAATATTTGTTTATTTTTTCCTTCACGTAATTGTAGTCTTATGGGCAGGCAAAGTAGTCATTACTTTCAGTTTCAAATAAGAAAAAAGGGAAGCAGGAATATTAGACAAACATCTCAGAGCACATTTTAGCAATAAGTTGTGGGATCATTAGCTATTATCGACTGGCTTGATATCTATTATCTAACATAATTCATATAATGCTTAGAAAGAATGGTTAAAGTAAAGCTTTGGTTGTGAATTCTTTTAATTTTTTATATCTAATTAACATGAAATCTAACAGTTTACCAGAGTTCAAATGAAAGACGAATAGACTCAACATCTAAATTGGGCTTAGACTTCTATTGGCTGATCAAGAAAACAGTTTTTGTCATACGATGCATATTACCAATAATTTGAGTTGATTTAAAAAAAAAAAAGGAAATTCTTCGATCTAAAAAAGACACAACCCATCATGACTGCTTATTAAATGAAAGCAGTTAAGTGAAAATAGTGGAATTTATTTTCTTTTTTCTTTAGGTAATAAATCGACAAAACACTTTATGCTTTAACGCGTGTTTAATATCAACAATTTTTTATGAAATTTTTAAAGCTCCATAAATTAAAAATATCAAAGAAAAAATTTTTACAAAATGTTCGCTTGGTTTTTTAGAACAAAAGAAAAAAAAGAGAGAAATAATATGTTTTTGATGTTAAAATTTAAAACAAAATAACATAAACTACATAATGAGTGTATACATAAAGCTTTATTTCGTTTTTGTTCTGCAAATACGGAAAAAATTATTTTTTATTTTTTATTTTTTTTTTAATATTTATTTCACATCCATACACCATCAAAGTATAAAGGCATACTAACATTATTATTGCATTTGAAACAAACTTAACTTTTGCGAACAGAAATTCTCTTAAACGAATTCTTTTTTGATAAGAGCAAAACGATTGTATTAGATGGCCATCCGTTCATCCGTCCGAAGGTCCAACGCCTATTGATAGAGTTCTTAAAAGAGCAAAACGTTGAGATTGAGAAATGAAAATTATTAATGATTCATTCAAAGTTATATTCAAAACAATATAAGATGAAAATTTATTTATCGGTTCATTACGAGTATATACATACATTACTTATTTGGTGTTTATATAATCCTTTGCAAATAAATCAATTAATCTTTTGTGTTTATTTTAATAAGCTAAAATTAATAATCTATACTAACATAACATTGGTAATAAATCACATATGTATTTCGGTCTCGTAATGTTTGTGAAGTTATGCATAATTTTCTTTTTTATTTCCTTTAGAAATTGTTTTCATATTTTAGAAAAAATAGTTTAAAAATCTTTTATGTGTTTACTTTTCTATAAAATAATCTCGCTTTAGCTTTTAATAACTGAAATTATTTAAAATTCTCTATAAGCACTTTATTAGAGATCAAGAAATTCTTCTTCACTATGATTTGTTTAACAAAATTTCACATAAGAAGATTTAATTGAAATTTTCTATTACAATCTCTCTATGTTCGTGTATATATATATATACATAGATAAGCTAATATTTTATTTTAATGTAGACAATTGCAGCTGCGTAAGTTGAAAGACACTCATAGTAATAAAAATATATTAAATTAAGATATTAAAGGATATTTCGTAATTTCTTAATAAATTCTCTTTCATACTGTCTACTCTACCTCCAGCCGGTTCTCAAAGAAACTTAAAATAATTACCTTAATAATTCAGAGTTAAACATTTAATATTTAAAAAAAAAAAGAAATAACGAAAATTTTCCAAATATGTGGAAAATTGAATTAGTATAAAGTTCTCAGTCTTTATCGTATAAATATATAAATATATCTGCTGCAGAGTCTTGATATAAACCAGTCTTTCTCAGTTATATGGCAAAACAATATGAACTTTAGGGCACGAATATATATTTAACATTACCCTTTTTTTTTATTTATCATATATTATTATACGGAATTGCCCATTTTGCGGTTCCGAAATTAATAATAAAGAAAACACACTTTTGATTGAGATTTGGAGCACATTTTTTTTCTCAATATATTGCTTGGAATGCTTGTCATTATTTGTGGAATACATCATAATTCCTTCACAGCATATGTTATATTACATTAATTCAACCAAAATTAATACTGCAATGAATAGAATCATAGGTCATATTTAGCAAAATTCCTGCAAATTTGATATAAAACAAAAGCCTAACATATCAGTCAGTAGCTTCATATTATTACATATAGATAGATACATAGAAGATCAGCCATTTCTCAGGTATTATATCATTGTCAGACATGCTCAGAGTATTACTTGTCTCAATACATTGAAAAATTGTCGTTCAATTTCGAGTTAAAGTTTAACTATCATAGGCAAATATATCGAATACACGCAAGTAAGTGCCTTTTTGTGTTTTGTTTTGAATGTCTGATTATTTTGAAACTTTCTAACTTGTCTGTTTACCTGATGGTTCAATGTGAGTTTCAACCTGTGCTTCTATGGACTCAACAAAATATATTTTACTTTATCACTTTTCTTTAGTTTTTAATAGCTCTTGTCATAGGAAAATAATGAAATGAGTTATTCTTGTCTCTTCATTCATATATCTATCGATTTGGAGACACAACAAAAATCTACGTAATTATTTGAATAAATTATAATGTGTCTACCGAAGTTGCTATGGAATCTATCAAGGAAGTTATTCCCAAACATCAAAATTTCCATGACTTCATTCGAGTTTAAAAACGAAAATCAATTATGCCGAAACGTCAAATGTTGTCTGTATACCAACCGCAATATATTTAGCCACTAAGCCATCAAAGCTGCTTGTTTTGTTTTATATGGAACTTATATACACTAAGTCACCCACGCATTCCTTCTATCATTGATATCAAACGTACATACTTCGCAATCTTACGGCGACAATATTTTCTTTACTAAATACGTTTTTTGACAAAACATTAATGCCCATCTGTACGTTTTACTTATTTTTGTAGACGAAACAACAACAAAATATATATACAACTGTTATTGGTCCAGAATAAATCAAACAAATTCTGTATATAGAAATCTGTTGAGATATTATGACAAATTCAACGACAATTGCATATTTTTCTCTTCTTCTTCTTTATATACAAAAGCAAGGTCAACGATCAAATGGTCAAATAATCAACATTGTTTGCATTAATAAAGCTTTTAAAGAAGATTGAATCATATTTGTCATTTGTTGTAGAGAACAAGGGAAATACAAGAACGAAGGGAGAAGGGGACATATGTGAAGTAAGTAAGTGCACTTAATACGAATGACTCTAAATGTGAAATGCTTGACTGCTTGTGCATAATGCAAAGTAAACTACTTGTATAAAGTTTTTTTCGAAGTGTTTCCATTATTAGACTATATAGAGGATATTCAGAGAAATCATAGGGAATTATCTGCCATATAATCACGAAAAATGTAGCGTCAATATAGCCTATTGAATACAATCACATATATAATCAAACATATAATCAAATCATATCATCTATCACAAGCAAGCGCAAATATTTCTACTTATTCATCCCGGTACACGTGCTACTATAAAATTTTCTGTGAGTTCATTTCTGTATAGCTTTTCACTTAAACGTCCATGAGAATGTAAAAAATGAGTGTTTCAATCTTTTAATCTTATTTTGGCTCATTTGCTTTTGAAGTCGGTATTTGCATCATTCTCTTTGAAATGTGGCTAAAAAATGTTTAATAACAAAGTGTCCGGTATCTAGAGTCTATGTTTCATCTTATAGACTTCAAATGTAGCTTGGAAATGTTTTTTGAATTGTAGCTAAAAAATGTTTATTAACAAAGTATCCGATATCTAGAGTCTATGTTTCATCTTATAGACTTCAAATGTAGCCAGAAAATGTTCACGACCGAATTTAGCGATATTGTATTTACCTTAGGCTTTTGTATACGTTTTTTTCGTAGTTTGTGTAATTTTCGTTATATTGTACTTAAAAAGCTGTTTTTCCATTCTACTTGAAAAGCCATCTACGCAAAACTTTTTCTAACCAAATGATATGATTCTTGTTTTTGTTCTATAGTATCACTACAAAATTTCTATAAAAAAGCTTTATTTATATTTTGAAAAGCTTTAGTGTATAAAACCAAATTTACTTCTCCTATTTATGTACTAAAATTTCAATAATTACAGAAGTGATTTTCTTTCCATATAACTACAATTCTATTACAAGTGCTATAATATCGCAGGTGTATTACATTAGAGCAGAGTAAAAGCTACATAAAAATAAACTTTTCTAAAATCCTTTTTTAAAAGCTTAGAAATATTTGCAAACTCTGGTTATATTGTTTATAATATTCTAGCATGAATCATCTATGTGTTCTACTTTTACAATGTTCTCCTAAGCTTTTTTGCCGACATATATTGAAGTCATTTGGATTTTGGATAATTGTTATACTATTAAAAGTTTGTATATAATACTACAGCTTGTGTAAACAAAATTTATATAAAAATGAAAGCTTTTAATAGACTCTTTTAGAATTTTCTATAAAGAGAAATCTTCTAAAGGTATAGAAGGATTCGCAAACTTATTAATATTATATTATATATATTATGTTATTATATCGCAAACTTAATATTTTAGCGTGCATTTATAGGATAGAGATATAAAATCTCTTATTTTATATTTCACTTTTACAGTCCTCTCTTAACCTTTAATGCAGATAAATGTTAAACTCATGTGGATTTTATTGAGTTAAGTATACAAATTTGGAAATTTAAAGAAAATGACTTCAATTATCTTTTAAAGTTTATTAAAGCTTTTTGCAAAATTTTAAATTTTAAATTTTTCGTAACTCATATTAATAAAAATATATATGAAAACGCTTTTGATTTAATCATTTCCAAAATTAAACCTTTGTAGTCAATATATATAAATAAATATAGAAATTAAAACATTAAGAAAGAATATTGTTTCCTTTTCTCACAGAATTCCCTATTGACTACAGGCCGAGTACGCGTTTCCTAACAGCCCCAATTATGAAGTCGTTAAGGAGTGAATACTGCAACAGCGCAAAAAAATGTCACTTAGGTAGCGACGGCATCGCGAACAGTACCGTCTTGTTTCGCTTCAGTTAAAAAGTCATCATAGTTCTCAAACAGTCACATCGGACCAAAATATAGGCCAAAGGGCATATATGATATTATATATGCAAAAGTGTCAACGTTTTTGTTCCATTAAAAATGTAGTTTACTTTTTACCTAATATTTGTGCAATCTTTGCTAGCCATGCGATCTTAACATCATTTACACATGATTCATTGTCCAAGTTTCTGTTGTTAGTAGTAATTACTCTTTGACAGAGTGGATAAAAGTTATTTGTTATGTAAAATACAAAGAATTCGTATTGCAGTAGCACATCCCTGACGAAGCTAGTTTGCGCGGCCGCGATTGTTTGTAAGTTTTCATCTATTCCTTTTAATTCTTGTGTCTCTTGATGTTACTGGTTGTAATTTAGAAATTTAGAACCAAATGAAATATTGAAGAGCATGTAGAGCATGCAAGCGATGCAGATTAAATGATAATGTGAATCATCAAAAGGCATGCTGCGGCGACGTTAATCTCCAGGATGTTGAATTAGAGTACTTACTTACTCAGAACTTAATTATGGCTACGAATACATGCCTTCTCCTAATTTAAAAAACCCAATAAAATTGATTTTTTGACATCATTTTTGTGATGAAACTGATTCAAAGGTAGAGAGCGTTCATTATCGTTTGGTAATGCTAATGTGTTCCATCAAAATGCATTAAGATTAAAAAATTCTGTCTGCCGCACATTAAAATTAAAAAAAACTATATGTATGTATGTTTTGTGTCTGTCTGTCTCCTCCGTTTCTGCATTGCTGTTTGTATGTATATCTGCCTGTTTCTGTGTTTGGCTGTCTGTCTGTCTGTCCATCTGTTTGTCGATCTGCTTGTCTGTCTATCTGTCTCCCTGTTTTTCACCTGTTTCCCTGTTTTTTGTCTGTCTGTCTGTCTATTTGCCTCTGCCTAATAATTGCTTGATGGAATTCAAGTACTGAGGATGAAATGGGCGGATGGTATATTAAATCAAATTTGTAATGCACATATGTTTTAATAATTTGCCTACGATAACTTAAAATGCGGTTAATATTCAATCAGGTGTAAAATTTCGAAAACGCTAAAAAAGCCAACATCACAGTTCCACGTTTCAAAAGAATCTCATTTTCATGTCAACTTATAGGCACATTTTAAAGGTTTTCAGTATTCTTTTTATTTGTAAACATTTAGCATATTAATGAAGCGATTTTAAAGATCAATTTTTAGAAATTTTGCTACTTACGCACACACACACGCACACATACACATGTTGCTCTTTCAGGTATATATATTTACTAATCAGATTCTTTTCACATCACAGTAAGGTGCGTATGCATTACCGTAACATTTATTATATTTTATAAGCACTTAAAGGGTACACGAGTTTGTGCACTTAATTTCAAATTTTCATTTAAAACTTTTTGGCATATAATCAACCTGTAGATATAAATATCTTCATAAAAGCATACTAATGCATATAAAGCATAAGTGTATAGTAGGATGTGTATGTTAAACTTAAAGTTGAAGGTTACGCAATTCATTAAAAGTACATTTTTGCAAGTGGAAGAGTAGAATGTGAAAAACCGACAAAAAAAAGTGAAAAAACCTCACAACAATTCACATATCATTTATCGTATACATGATAAATATATGTTAAAATTTCCGTGAATCAAAGAACTGAAAACTGCGGGAAAAGAAAGCACATGCAAATGGTTGAATTAAAATTATGTACGTTAATAGCAACAGCGCAACAGCGCTGGTTATTCATGACATATATACATTTGCACATAAAAACATTCTAGTTGCAATTTTTTGCACCGAATGCTAAACAATCTTCATAATGATGTTTTATACGTAGAAATTCAAGAAATTCTAACTGATTTTCATGTGCTCTAAACGTATCTATAGAAGTTTTATTTTTTCATAATTTTGTTGCTTCAAGATTAAATTTACATAATATTTGCTTAAGTTAGTTTTAAATTAAAAAAGAAAATTAAAAAAAAAGGTTTACATTCCTGTATAAAAATGACTACTAATTTATTTACTATCATTTACTTTATAAAAACCTTTAATTAGATAAAAAGTAATTTTAAGAATAGTGTGTCAATGTAACACTAGTTAGCTAAAACATTGCCAGCTAAACGGGGGAAGGAAATAATGACTAAATCGAATTATTAAAAATGAAATTTGTTAAGAGGTCTCGTAACCAATCAGCCTCTATAACAGAATTAAATAAAAATTGTTCATCACGACTAATGAATTGATATAATTTCATGCGTTAGATCACTTGACGTGCAGATTAAAATAAATTTGTTCATAACACATTTAGAAACACTTGGAGTGAATCTATCTGTCTGTTACACCGATCGATTTAAGGTGTAAAGCTTCCTAGTAGGCACAAGATCGTTTTCTCGAATTAAATTACAAACGATTATTCGTTATATTGGAATAAGTAATTTTGTAAACGTGTGCACGAATATTGGTCAGTTAAATAGTTATTTTAATAAATATCTTAAAAATAAAAAAGCGATAAAAACAAAAAAGAAAATGAAGTCTCAGCAGCTCTTGCAAAAAAAATATTTTTCTTACGTCCCCTCCTTAACTATGCCTTTAATGCACTTTAATTCTAAATCGATTAATTTCAAGTTCCAATTGTAGCTCCATCTGAAGGATTCTTTGAAAATATTGCGATCTAACTTAGAATTCTTATTTTACGAAAATGTCTATCAAAAATCGTCTACAAAATCTATATTAAAGTGAACCAATCAAAAATCTCAATGCGAAATTTTTTCATAGAAATTTCTTCAACATTTTTTAGCATTGGTATACACAAATATGCTTTAGTTGCTTTGCTGAAATTTAAAAAAACAGAAATGGAAATTCGAAGCACACATTAGATGCGTTAGAAAGTGAAGGAACCAAAAGACTTTTCGAGAGCAATATTTTCTTATTGCTTGCGCAAAAGTAATTTAATTCATGCAAAATATCATCCTATAGACTAAATTAAACAATTTGCACGATCAAGAAGCACGAAGAATGAAGAATCATCATTTAAGGCCTTATCTGCAAGATTTTTGAATGATATCTACCTTGTCGCCTTTTTTCATTAGCAAATACGTTTTTTGAAAATCAGATGGCGTTAAATCAGGCCGATTGCGATTTTTATTAAACAAGTTAACCATAAGCGTAGAACGATTAATTCGTTTTGCTTAGTTTGGCCCTTTTAGACGCCCAAGTGTTCAGTCAAAATTTGGTAAATTGATGTTTTAAAAATATTTAATCCTATTTTCATTACTTTTCATGAGACTTTTGATTATAATTTTTATTTAATTCACAAATCTTCAATCTTCAATGGCGCTTCTGCACAATTCATAAATTTCGATAGCTCAACTTCATAGATTATTTTTAAAGCTTTCTTATACCCTTCTTCTATAGTATTCTACGGTACCGAGTGCCGAGTTTAAAGCTTTTATATTGAAATAACTCGCTTCATCCAAATTTGATTGTTATGCGCGTTTAATAGAACGTCAATAAAATCTTTATTTTTTTTAATTCAAGCTATCCTTATTAGGCGGTAATGAGCAATGAGCTGTTTAAAAAAGACTCAAATCACTTTGTAAGAACTTTTCTGTTTCATTAAAGTGTATAAGATCGCATAGACAAGACACTAACCTTAATTTTGATTGTTACAATTACTCTTTAAAAACGAAGCATATACGTTATGATATTACATAAATTCGTTATTTAAAATATATGCAACTGAAAAAATGCGCATTCAATATAAACCAGTTTTCTTAAATAAAAAGTTAGATTGTATTTTATTTCTTTTGAAAGAGCTTTACTCTTAGCATTTATCTATAAATACTTTGTTACTCTTTAAAAACACAGTGAGGTATTGAATGCAGTGGGAATTGAAAAGCGCTTATCAAATCTATCTATCATTAGCAAACCAGACATTCATTGGCAGTTAAATGTGCTCATACACACATGCACTCAAACCCTATTTTAAAATGATTTTATTGCTTTGCAATAAACATACAAATATCTATAGGGTCATTCCCCTAAATATTAAATATGGTGGGTTCTGCTGCATTGTATAAATTTCTAACAAAATAGTATTAAAACATGAAATTCTTTAGTTAAATTTGAGACAGTGACGTTAAACCTAATTGCAACTATTGCATTTAAGTCAAAAGTCAAAAGAGCAGAAGAGTAATAGTTTTGAAAAATATGAATAATGTTTAATATATTACGTTGCGAAATCCCTACGAGGGTAATTAACGCTTTTACGTTGCGACCCAAATAATTTTTATTCATATCAACACATTAATTTGCACCCCAATGAGCAATTCCATCATAATACTTTTTTCAAAACTCATTAAAATTTTACAACAATACTTATGCATAGAGGTTACAGGTACAGTACACTAGAAGTCACTTTTTTCTGATTTAGATTTGAAAACTTTGAAAGCATACATATATATATATATATATATATATATTATAATATTATCATCTGTTATTTTCAAATCATAAATTTCACTTTACAAACTTATACATAAGCGTACAAACAAATATTCTTCTTTGTCATGATATATAGCCACGAAGTTAGTGTGTATATGTGTGTACGCTTGGTATATATAAAGTTATCATCAGGTTAACAAAAAGTTTTCTTTTCAAGTATTTTAATAAGTTTCCTTTCTAAGGAGTTATTATCGTCGGTTGATACTTTTAGCATAAGCTCATAGCCTTAACAACTTCATTAATGTTATTATGAAATAATGTAAATTGTTATCGTTGTCGTTAAGTCCTTCAGTAAGTGTCAGCATAATTAATTTATATTAAGAGATGCAAGGAGAGTTAGTTATAATAATAAGAAATATCAAACAAAGCACTTCTTTGTATTAAGTCTGAATTATTTTTCATCATCTCACTTAACTGAGACGTTTGTTTTCGCTGTACGTGAGTTTAAAATGAATCTGATCTGCCCTTGCTGATAATACATGAGAACCTACTCGTACCCTATGGATTAAAATATCAAGATTGTTTAAATTAACCAACGCTAGCCTTCTCTGTATTCTGTAGCTTTTGTTTAATTAAGTTTTTATTTTATGAAATGTACACTTATGACGTTTTGTATAGAGTTATCCATTTCTTGGTCCAGATTTGGCAATCCTTCTCCAGTAACATATATAAAATAATACTGTCGTGTGGGTAGCATATGTATAGTGCAATGTTCGCCATTTTATAATATGGATCGCTTAATAACCGCTGAATATGGTAAAATAGTAAAATCTCTCTAAAAATGCTGTTACTGTACCAAATATGTTTCATGCAGTACGAGCATATTATAGTCGACACACTCATCCATTTGAACGCTCTATAGGAAAAAGTGTAGAGAAGTTCGAAAAAGCTGGATCTATAATAGGTTTGGTAATTATCATACATCATCGTAATGCACGCTCGACCGAAAATATTGGTGTTGTTAATGAAAGTGCCGAGAAAGATCCAGCATTTTGGTCGCTACATTTACATTACATTTTGACGTGAAATTGAAAATGGGTGGTTTCAAGAGAACGGTGCCACAAATCACACAATACTCCTTCGTTTTAGGGTTGTTGCGCGAAATATTCTCGGACGTCTAATTTCTCGTTTTGGTGATGTAAATTGTATTCTCAATAAAAGAAGAAACTAGGGAAACCACCCTTAATTAACGTAGAGAACGACCAACTGCCATTGGTGTAGCCATTTAATTACCTTTACAGAAATTTCTAAAATAAATACTTTTTGGTATAGAGCTTTGAGATAATAATAAACATATTTTCAAAACTATTTCAATTATTTCAACTGCAGGCAGCTTTGTACATCATCAAAGAAATGTATAGAAATTTTTCTCTAATAAGTTATAAACCATAAGAAAAGAAGACAACAACACTTTTGAATGATGCAACAAAATTTATGAAGTGTTATTTTATAATCCCTCACACAAAAATGTTAAAGCAAAATTTTCTACTCTAATTTATAAATGAATTGAAAGAGTTATGCTATAGCTTCCAGTCATGTGAAATGAATCGTTCGAATTTTTCTTTTTCTTCTTTTTATTTATAAAATATTTTTATACCATAAATCATAAACGTCATTTTAAAAATGTTTTTCTTACGCATAAGAAGAAGTAAATTTGAATTTTTTTTTAAAAATAAATTACGCTTTTTAAACATACAGGTGTTGAAATTTGCAGACAATATGACTCCAGTGTAGGTTTTCATATAGATTCATTTTAGCATATTGTTTACTTAAACTGATGCTAAAGATCTTTATATGGTACTCATTCAACGATGAAATTAAAAATTTTCTAAGAAAATTGTAATTTTATTTTTATACTATTCTCTCCTTCCTTTCCTTCCAAGGTTCCTTTGGAAAAGTCTAATTTATGCATACAGATTTAAAATACTAGTAAAATGTATGGGAATATAAATGAAAACATTGAAAATGTGGAGCTTTAACTTTATTCAAAGAAAGATATATTACTTCAATTTCAAAGCCTCAACATATCCCATGCTATTTATTTTTCCTTAAATGTTATTTGCCCACATGTAATATAAGTTTTTTCTTGAATGTTTTTTTAAAACATATTTTTACTAAGTTGTTAAACAACTCACAGAGAATATTACACTTTTGCGGAATTAATATTATTTTATGAAATGAAAAAAAAAGAAAGCATGTAAACAATATTGCATTGATTTCAGAGTTCGGAAATGTTTGTCTGCTTTTTACAAGTGATTCTCTTTACTATTAATTCTGTCATTTACTTTAGAGTAAATAAAATGTTCTTATCGTTATAGTGTTTTTCGTATTGTATCCAAAAATTTATTTTATTTATATTTTTACTGGAATTTAATATTTTTTATGACGCTGTATCTTGTTTAAAGTTTAAATTTCGTTTTCGGTTAGAAAAAATTGTTGTTATCCATATTGCATATCTGTACAAGTAGAGAAGTAAAAAAAATAAATAAAATAAAAATAATAAATTTTTTACTTATTATGATAATACAACAATGCTTTCAATTCTGTAAACTTCATTTTTTGTGTTTATCGAAACCAATGAAAAAGGAACATATATTTGATTTTAATAGGTGGCCTTCCCCCGGATAATATATATAAAACTCGCTTGGTATCTTCGTTATCGTTCCCATATTTATATATTTTTTAATGAATATGGGAAATAATCCCTTGAAATTTTTAATATCTTGCTTATACGGAATGAAACTATCTTACCCCACAGCGATTAGAAATGTATAGATTTTTAAGTAAACAATTTGGACAACCACAAATCATTTATAAGAAGTAGTGCATTACACATAAATGTTTTTCTTCAAATTTTGTTTGCATATTGATTTTTGCTTGTTAAGCTTAGATGAAGTTCAAAACAGGAAATCAAATTTTTTTTGTTATCGTTGGGCGAAACCTTTCATTTTAAAATCAAATTAAGAATAGCCTTAAACTATACTATTGATTTGTAAATTTGATAAACATTCTAAAATATACTATTTTTTATGTAATCTTATTACCTGAAGCCTTAAAACATGCTTTAAAAATTAAATGAAATAAGAATATTATAACTTCTGATAAATTCTCTACGACATTAATTTGTACAAAATATTTATCACATAAAGAACCCTTATAAGCAATGTATACCACATTGAGTGTGCGTCAATTTGTTTGCTGTAACTGCAGGCTGCAGACTCTACGCTATAGGCTCTATATTGTATCCTTTGTCCTTAGAATTCTCATTTGTGTTAGTGTTTTGACAAAACTTTTTACCTGTAATGTGCCATAAGCAATATACAGATTTGTAGAGTATATAGCTAGATTTAAATTACATAGCAACAATAGACCAAAAATTGAAAATATTCTGGCAAATTCTAAACTTAAATTGCATTAACAGTCCATGTGATATTAACAGAAGAAAAAAAAACGAAGAATGAAAAACACAATGACTTGTTAAACTTTATTTCTGGAAATTGCAATTTGAAAAGTTGTCGTAAACTTTAGTTATTGGTCTTGTGGTTCTAAGTACCAAAAGACACTAAAGATAAATACACAGTAGTGCAATGACCCCAACTATGTAAATATTTAAGTGCATTCTATGAAATATACTCTACTTAATTCTTGTTACTTGCGTTTCGTAAATAATAATAACAGTAGGAGGTTATCAACTGTTGCTTAATGTTTTGAGAAATCTGTAGAAGATTGTATTGGATAAAAAACTGCATTAAAATTTAAACTAAAAGTTCTATTTAACTGCATTAAACAATATCTTGTGATAACTTTAGGGCAAAACAAAACTCTAATATAATTTGCATGTACTTAGTTTTCTTTTTATTTCCTTTTTCTTAAATCATTGCCTACTTTAAGGATTGCTTACAAAGCAAAACAAAAGCACGCTTTTGGTTGTTCTTATTTTGCACATTTTTTGTTCTTCTCTTATAATATACGAAGAAACATCATTATTATGAAAAGTTTTGTTTTAAGTGTTTTTGTTGTTCGAAAACAAATTGTTTATGACAATTAGAGCGTGATGGTATTCAACAGTACGTACTGCTTAGCTATGTAGAACGACATTTTTCCTGAAGGTTAAACTTTTAGGGTAATGAGAATATTTTTTAAATCAAATGATGCATAATAAACGTTTGGAAGCTTCTCTAGAATGAGAGAAGAAAATATAAAAGCATATAATACGCGATACAAATTTGATCATAATAATTGTCATAAATTGCTATTATAAAGTATTTATATTAAAAATGAAATTAATAAACCTAATCCATTGACGAACAATTATTATATATTTGAATGAGAGATTTTTTTTTTTGTGTAAAACATTTGCATAATAAATTCTATATTTTTTTTTTTATTAACATCTAGATATTTTTTATTTTGCTAACAAGACTAATTGGTATTTTATTTATGATGCAATTTAAGTAAATATTGAAAATTTTGTTATGTAAACATTTCATTTAAAATTTAAAAATATTTATCTGCTCCCTTCTCACATAATCTTATATATTTCCTTATCAAAAATTACTTTATTAATAACAAAAATATTCAAAAGTATTGATAACTATGCAATATTGATGAATTATTGAAATTTTTATCAACTATAATGAAAATTCCCTCTCATTTTAATTTTACTTTATTTTATTGTAATAAAATTTGAAAGACGGATTTCAA
>KK351043.1:1582491-1656226 GCA_000671755.1 Glossina brevipalpis
GTCATAAAAAGACATATTTGTAGCTGGTAATAAACGCAAAGATTGGCGGAGAATTTCCGCGGAACCTCACATGAACGGGATTAGTGAAACTACGTATTCTCAGGTATAGCAGAAGGGTATGCAGAATTTGTGATATTCGTAGGGTTTATAAGCAGGGAATTTTACTTAGCCAAAGCAGTCTATTAAAAATATTAGAAAAATAACCAAGTATTGAAGAATATAATTCCTTTGTAATAAATTGTAAAAGAATTGTAAATATTACTTCGTAAATAAAAGAAATTGTAAACAACCAAATTCTAAGCTTTTCGCGATCTAGAGATACGAACTGAGCCTTAAAGATAAAATACACGAAAGGCCAATTTTCGTTACAATATTTTGTAATTACATTTTGCTTTTAATTTTCAAAGGACTTAGAAGTAAATCGTTATAAAGACAAGAAGGAAGAGTGAGTTGCGATTTTATATCTAGAGTGCAATAAAATTCAATGTACTAGACAGATGTTTACATTCCTTTAATTCAGCTTGTAAGTTATAATCAAAAACACAGATAGGTTTGGACGCTTCAATTGATGATATGAATTGGACGCATAAATAATTCAGTAGCCTAATTAATTAGCCTACGGTATAATTTCAATATTTTTTTTTACCTTTCACAATAGTCTGCACACAAGATTGCTTACAGAGTTTTGAAGCAAGTATTAAGAAGCACAAGTATTTATCTAAATCAAATGGTTTGTACCTCTGTACTATTCGTGATCAGTGCTTATCGCGAGCTGAAAGCTCTATTGTACTTGTTTAAGCGTGTAATATTCTTGCGAATTAAATTCCATGGCTCATAGAACCATATTGCATTTTTTCGTTAGACACCTGTTAGCTAATTCGGCAAATAGCCACTCATTCGTGTTATGATAGGTTGTCGTCCGCTCGCTGAACTTGCACACATCACTGTCTGAGTTTTCTGTTTTTCAAATGTTCTCACATAATGGGTACATCTCCTAAGCAGCATACGTCGCCACTTTGTAGTTGTAGTAGTTTATGCGGTGTACCATACATATTTTGATATGTTGATATGTTTTCTTGTAATATAGCAATAAGATTCTAGACTTGCCATTGTCCTTCGCTCTTTTAGGTAAACATTCAGCGCTTTTATCGTTTTCGATGCCCGAATGCACAGATGTCCATAGTAGGTGCACTTCATTATGCATTTCCATTTCATTAAGGGTGTCATTGTCTTCGTTGTTATGAAATTAATGCTTTTGTAAGATCTTTTAAAAAATCGTTGCGCGAATATGTTCAAAACGTTTACTTTTTAGTAGAAACTTAGAAACTTCGTGGCACTACTAAGTCAAGTTCTTTATTCATTAAGAATTTTAAAATAAAAACCCCAAGGCAAATAAGCATATCTTGAAATAAACTATTGACGAAATATTTCAAAATTTTAAGAATTTTATCGTATTGTGAACAAATTTTGTATTTTTTATTTTTTTTGCTATCAATTCTCCTTTTGAGTAATATTTTATTTTCTATTTCGTTTCCCGCCAATTAATTTGTCAAGTTTAAGTGTTTAGGATTATTTTCCAATTTAAATATAATTTAATTGGCCTTGCTTATTAAGTGTTGAAAGCTCTAATCGAAAAACATTCAGCTTAAAAAAAAGGCAAAACTTTTTTTTACAAATGATTTGTAAAAAATTGAATCCTACCCAATTGGCTTAACTTCAAGTGTCAAATGTAATTTTTCGTTTTATTATAAGTCAAACGTATGTGTCATATGCCGCAAAATGAACAATTTTGTAATAAATTTTCATATTATTTTCAAACCAAATGCACGTAAAAAATTTTTCTTTTTGTGCGCGAGCACTGAAGTTAAACCATTCTTTACATTCTTTCAACTAAAATAAATAAAAAATAAATAAATTGGATGAAATTTGTAGCATAGTGTTAAGTCAATATTTGCGAAATAAATTGCTGTCTACTTTTAGGCTTAATCTGAAAATTTAATGAACGATTTTGGCAAATCAACGCAAAATTGAAAAAGGGGAAAACTGGGTTTCATTACAAAGTACGATGATTAGTTTACTGGCAACAGTAGGAACAAAGAAGATGAGATAAACGATGAAGAAGACTGCAATTCAATACCGTAAAATTTCAACTTCAACAAGCCATTTTTGGCTTTGTTCTCCTAGCAAACTGTTTTATATAAGAAATTGCTCGTTAAGACTTAAACAACAAAAAAGTGCTGAATACATTACACATAACAAAAACATTAAGCTGGTATTTGTTTAGATTTTTGCTTTCTTCTTTCAATAAAAATTTTTTAATTTTCTTTTTCAATTTGTACATTGAAACGTACACTTTTTGTTGGCCATTTATTTCATTGCAGTATATTTGAATTTCAAATAGCTTTTGCCCAATTTTAAGTTGCTTTATGTTTTATTGAGCTTGCTTCAAACGTACACCGCATAAATTTGCTTAGTTTCTCGGTATTCGACACTTTATGTATCTCCCTTATGCCTTTAAATTTCTTTGAATTTCTTTTGCCTTTTCATGCACATAAATAACACACTTGAGACTTTTACTGGCCGTTTAGTTTGGCAAAAGTAGTACTAGCAGCAGAAATAACACCAGCTGAACAGTGTTGTTGCAGTCATGTTTTGTGCTAAAATGACATGATGCTTAAAAAACAATTGTAAACATATGTTATACTTCTGTTGTCATTGTTCTTTTTTTTGTTTTCCTATTTTTTTTTTTCTTAGCTAAAATTTTATGTTTCTGGATATGTAAGACAACGGAGACAGAAAAATGAAATAAAATCGTTATTGTTGGCAACAAAATGCTGTTTTCTTTTATGTACTGCATCTATGAGCAATTCCTTAGCTAAAAAGAGTATCAAACTTGTTTTCCATTCGAAATAATCGATTGCTTATATTAAGGGTATGTCCGAAATTAGCAGTCATAAGATGATACTCGGAGGTGGTTAAAGCATTGATTTGTGACAGGCCGACTTAAGTACAATTCTCTCCAAAAACAGCACATAAATTTCTGCTGTTTCATAATTGTTTCCAACAGTAGAAAAGAGAGATGCGTCAATACATGTGTGTTAGATCTCTTTTATTCAAAACATAAGAACATTCTCAACATCTCAACGCTGACTTAAGACTTAATGTACGGCATTCCTTACGCGCATTTGGAAAGTTAAATATAAAATAAATAACAAAATTACAGAATTTTCTGTGCCCACCAATTTTAACTTGAAAAACGGAAACAAAAGTAAAAAACAAAAAAAAAAATGAAGTTTCGATACCATTTAAACAAACCATTCTTCTCTCCAGTTAAGTAAAATTATATGCTTGAAAAAAATGCCTTCATATAGCACTTTCACGTTATTGTTATTCTGAAAATTAAAAATTTTGATGAGAAAATCTGGCAGCACAAACAAATCTTTAACAATATTTTGTAAGGATTTTGGCATCTGATGACATGAGATTCTCATTTCATCCGAATTCATAGCACAGGTAAAACTGTGAAATCCGAACGTAAAAGAGTCTCTAAATTCTCTGCTGATGGCAGGCATTGTTCGACAGCCTAACTTTGAAAACTCATTGTGAACGAAGTGAAAGTCCTAAGCTATCTTAAGTGATTTACGCAATAGGGTTTTTGGAATTTTAGCATGAGAAACATCCCGTTGCTATAGGCTCGAATAGAAGGATTCCATTTACTACGAAGAATTTTTTATAACAAACAGTTGCAATCTTATTTACAAAGCCTTTATCCACATTTTACGTTTACAATTGATCAATTTTTCCTTAAAAAGAGAACAGTACTAAAAAATGTTTAATTTTTTTAGCTTAATAGTTGCTCTAAATCTTCTAGAATATGGGGAGAAAACGTCTTTACTTGAAATTTAGTTTTTCTTCGAAAATTCCAGATCTTTCTCAACTGCCAAATGGATCCTCGCCAGTATATGGCGGTCTGACCTGTTGATATGTAATTTCTTTATTACGTTAAAAAATATCGTTAGAAAGTGTTTGTATTCTTTTTTTTCTGTCAAGACTTGTGAGGAAAGAGAGCGTAACGGCTTGCAGGATACATACTCAACTGATAAATTTTATGTCCTTACCGGCCAAACACTCCCTATAGCTGCGATCACACATCAATCGTAATTTAAGTACAGTCTACTGCATTGGGGATTTAATCCGCGTATGTCGACTTGATAGTCGCGCTTCCTAAGTGCTTGGCTTAGACGACAGTAATATTTTGAACTAAAAATATGTTAATTAAAGCTTCAACGGGATTATCATTGAATCGTCTATAAGTGAATCGAGCGAGTGAAAGTGTTTCTGCCAAGAAAATAAAAATGTATATGAATAATATCATGATGTTAGTTACGCATTTGTCTGTAAAATTACTTCTTGTCATTTTCTCTGCAACAAGTTAGTTGCACAGTCTATCTCATTTTTAAAGGCTTTTTTAAACATATCTATTTTCACAGAGGATAATAATTAGCATCCTTAAGACGTTATAAAAATTCGTTATGAAACTCACTTAACGTAACTTAAAGTTCGTTTTCCATGAACTTTGAAATTAAATTTAAATGCAATTGAAGAATGCGACTGTTCTACTTACTCGTAATTAATCCAAGAAAAATTATTACATTTTACATATGTTACCTTTTTATCTTATTTATTTTTACATACATTTTCATTCTTTTATTTTCCAAATATATTAACTCACAGGTAATTTACGAAAAGTCTACGAAAACTAATTAATTTTCCTTTTAATTTCATTGCAGGTAAGAAGCATATAAACTATACTCATATTAAGCAGTGGGCAAGTATGAAAAAAATTTAAATTGAATTTGTTTTTTTAATCTACTCCTAATGCTTAATAACTTTTATTTGAGCTAAATTAATACTAAATATAAAAATAGTGAAAGAGAAAGCCTGAGTAAGATAAGCCGAAAGACTGAAGCAGAAAAATGTGTACATGAGAGAAAATAAAAAATACAAATGACAAAGAAAAAGAATAATTTCGAAATATATTCAACATTTTTTTAATCTCAACTACTGCATATTCTAGCATATGCACAATAGATGTTCACAAGCACCAGATTTTAACATTTTAATGTACAAATATGGTTACAAAAAACAGATAAAAAACAAAGAAAAAGAATGTGAAATATACAAAAAAAAAAAAATAAAAAAATTCTCACGACGCTGAGCTATCTCTGCAGCTCTTGGTTGTAATTACATTAAAAAAAAAATGAAAAACCTTCACTCGACTTCGAACGAAACTTGGTCATCTTTTACGTAAAATAGTTTTTTTAAATTAAGTTTTTAAATGATTTTAAAATTCAAAATTCAAGCTAAAATTCATATCCGCGCACTAGACGAAAAAAGTCGTGTAAAATTTTGAGCTTGATTCAAGAAGAAGTTTCTTCAATGTCTACATAAGAAAAGATTATTGAGACAGATCCGCTTTGAGAAGATCTTTAAATGAACTTTATTGGTTGAAGTTGTGATATAAGAGTCTGAACTAGTCACTTCCTATATTTTAGAATTCATGATATGGAATCAAATATCTCACCAAAGCATTCGAACATAGCATTATAGCATTGCAACTGGATAAATTAGAAAGGCAACTATCAAATCTTTCTCAGCTGCTTTGATTGGCAAGTCATGAGCTGTATGTAGAAATTTGATAATTTTTCTTTCTGAGTCTTTATTTCAGTACCGTAGGCAATATATCTAAGGACAGCTCATGCTTATTCTAAATTTGTTTTTGTTTTAAATAAAATAAAATTTATTTATTAAATTAATTTGATCTTAATTGTTAAGGTTAGATGTTCCAAATTTCCAAGTTGCAAGTTCCGAGTTTTCCTACCACTTTTTTCGAATTTAGAAAGCTTCAGAAATAGATAACTTTTGATGTCAATATTATAAACAACCTGGCAAAAATTTAAAGAAAATAAGGTTGATTTGTGAGGTTAAATTGAAAGACACTAAAGCATTATATTGCCGTACTGCCAAACGCACGTAAAATATGTACGCATCCTGATGCTATTTTCAGAGTATTACAAAGGCATTACTTAATTAGAACACACCTGTCTTTCAGTAGAGGATATAAAACCGCATAAACTAAAAAAAAAGCATAGAACCACAAGATTACCAACACGTTTTATACGTACGTTTGTGTTATCAGTAAAAACACAGTTATGAAATATTTATATTATTTCTTTCTCTGTTGTAATTGTATTTGTATACAGAAATGTAAAGGAACATGGAAAGAAATTCAAGATCTCTCTTCAAATTTATTAAAATAAAAACCCTACAAAAAGTTTTAACGATTAATTTTGCAACCTAAAAATAGGCCAGAAAAACTGTTTAGCTGCCTTCAGATGAATTTAAAATCTTTAATGAAATATAAGAAAATTTATATAAAAAATTTATATAAATATAAGTTATATAAAAGTTAAAACTATACGATCGCTTTACGAACTTTTCAGTTAACATTATCCGTTCACTTATCGCAGTGTGCTGGATTTGCTGAACATTTTAAAATCCGGTGAGTGATTTCAACTATTTTAGGCTTTGAAAACAACTCGGTTCACTTTTCTCTTTGGACGGCTTCAATTTAGTCTCATTGTTCAAATTATGGCGCTACTTACGCAGACTAACTTATTTTATTCTTCTGAAGTGTCCTGTTCTTATTTTTAATCGAATATTTTTTCAATTACAATTTAAGTAATTTTTTTTTTTTCAAAGTATGGAATCTCGATTCTGTGTACAATTTCATTCTTATCCTATTTTCTATTTTTTAAAATTCATATCCTATGCAACAGTAATCACTCGTTACTTGTAAATGTTTTTTTCGGTGTTTAGCTCATGAAGGAAGCTGTTTACGCAGCTTAGACAAGCCATTGATTTGTAAGAGTCGCCTTTCCTCCTAGTAACTATAAATATTTCTATTAGAAACTTTTTTTAGTTTTTAGTCTTTTTATCGTACACCACTTGTGGTATATTAAGTATATTAACTTTGTGCGGGTGTGTGTAACACGCAAAAAGAGTATTAAGATTGATCCATCTTTTATTATGCCGACCGATAAAGAATCATTTTGTGAATCGATATAAGCACCACTGTCTGTCTATCCATCGGATCATGTTTTCTTGACCTCAATCTACCGCTCGAAATTTTTGAGATATTTTTGAGAAATTTGATACACTAATCTGTTTTGCCTCAAAGGCGAAGACTGTTGAATGAAGACCGTTCGCCCATTTGAAAACTCCTCCTTTGAGCATTCGCATTTGACAAAAAGTACTTATGTAAAAAAATAGCCATTTCTAATACTTTTCGACAAAAGTGAGAAGAAAATCGAGATGAAAACATTAAGGAACAAAATTATAATTATAACTTTTAAAAATATGTTTAAGAAAAGCATTTATTATATTATTTGTTTTTTTTTTCATATATGAGAATACGTGTTTTCAAGTACATTACTATTTTTCAGATTTTTCAAGAGCAAGCTTTTGCAAAACAATCCTTTCTATTTCTTTATTCTTACCATTACCGGATTGTTTCAAATCACAATTTGGTAGCTAGAACATGCAGACAAAAATAAATTCGGTAGAGAATCGATTCAAAATACGAGGAGTACATTTTTATTTTTGGTGAGAATCACTCTCAAACCTTTTCAATTTTGAAGCGCAAGTTTGCTCAAGTATAGCTTGCAATACCTTAAAACACGCAAATATTTTTCTACTTCGTTAAGAAGAATATTCTACCACACGTTCTTAGATAATGATATTCTGTTTCTTTAAAAGTTAAACCATGAAGGTGTTTATGTCTCTAATCAGATTTTTTTACAAAGGCAAAGAACGTAAGGAACACAAAACACTAACAAACTCTGATAGTTGCGGCATTTCAAATAATGCTAACAACAAAGTTTTTTTGTTTCGTTTTAGTATTTCTGTGGAAGTTTCGTATATCAAATTTTGCCTTTGCTTAATTAGTCCCTAAACGAAAAAGAACAACATAAGTGAGCATCATCTTCTTGTAAACAGAAATTTTGTTTGTTATTGTATTCTCTCACATTTTCACCGTAATTGAAAAAGTTTTATGGACAAATATTTGGAGGAAATAAGTTTGTATATGTATTTGTATTTTTCGAAAGTTTTAATTATAAATCCATGCATACACACACATACGGATCGTTTGTATGAATATGAATAAATTGACTGTAAATTTTATAAATTTTATGAAAGAGAGAAAGAGGAGAGAATCGAAGTCAATTAAAAAACGAGGAGGTAAAATACGCAAAGAAATAAATAATTTTTGGATTTGTTATGTATGAAAAAAAGGAGAAAGGAATAAAAAAACGTCCTAAAACATGCAAAAATTTGAAAAAGAAAATTTATACCATTTATAGTTCTCTACACGTGATAGATAAAGACCTATATCAAAAATAAACCGTATAATAGTAGCTCAAGTAATATTAGTATTAAGCGTTTTCCCTACATACTTAGTCTAAGTCGCGGATGGTAAACTTCAATAGACTGCTGCCGTTTAAAGTTATCAGATAAGCAAAAAGTGTTGCAATTATTATAAAAGAAAAAGCAGGACATCAACTTCATCTAACGAAAAATGAGTAAACTTTTCTTCAACAGTATCTGACTAAGAAATATTTACCTGTCTGACCTTTTTTCCGCGAATTTCTACTGAAACTACAAAATGTAAATTAATTCTGAAAAGATTGATGAATCAATAAAGAGGGATAAGCTATTATACACATAGATGAAAAATATCTTGGGCGAATCGAAGGCAGCCTTACGCGTATAGGTCTCCAAATCTTAACATAAGTATTAACATAAATATTTAAAAGGATTCGGAGAGTAGGTTCTCTACTGTCAGCAGCGACTGCATACAATTCAAGATATTTAGTTTAATTTTATCCAAAGATCCGATAAGTGAATGACTACTCGTGACGCGTACACACTTAGGACAATTCTGCATAGGACAATTCCGCCATTGTGAGACTTTATTATCTGCTTTGGTAGCCCTCGAAATCCCCCAAAGCTCTTAATATTAATGGTCAACATTTTTCACAAAAGATCATAAAATTTTTGAAAATATGCAAAAAATAGCTGTTGATCGTCGAACAAAACGGCACACACGTAGGTTTAACTAAATTCTTCTATCTACAGCAGCTTAACACTTCTTTTAAAACTTGTTATTAGTTTATCTGAATAAAAAATTATTTAATTTTGGTCACATAAAAATTATCGTCATTTATTATTTATTATTATCAAAATCATATATACACATCTATATATATATATATATTTATATATATAATTGTATTACTTATATACATCATTTGTTCATACATAAAATTACATCGTAATCGAATGAATTTTAATTAAACTTAACTTTAGCAACTAAACAATAAGATCAATCTACGTCACGCAGGTGTACGGGCGAAATTTAATTTCCTTTCATCATATACATGTGTCAGCAAATAGAACATACTTGCAATGCGACATATCCTTAAGTAAATTTTAATTTTAAATCTGTACAACTACTTATGTGTATTTCCAAGTAAAATTTATTATTAAATTGTGTTTTACTTATCAATTACATCACCGCAATAACCGAACTAAATAATTATGCACATGCATGCATATGAGAGCACATTTACCATATTATTACATATTTAGTCAGCTTATAAAGGAAAAGGAAATCATTTATAAAATTTTACCTATTCCTGTGCACACAACCATTTGTGTACGGCTTATAAGAGAATCCTTTGGGTGGGCTTTAGTCTCGTTATTTGGAATTTTACATCATTTGTTTATATTTTTCATGTACCAGTGTTTGGTTGAGCACATAGATTCACATATAATACTACCTTGCAAGCACATTTATACATACATCCATATATATATATATATATATAATATACATGTGTACAGAACACATTTAAATACATGATAATGCTTCGTCGTGATGTAAAAATAAAAAGAAAATCATATTAAATATATTCACTTTACGGCGAATTTCAGATACCTAAACTCTTAGTTTTGTGTACAAAGAAGGGTTAAATCAATTTGGTTTTCTTGATCCTAACAAAGCCAAAAACCGGACTCCTTGCAATCTATATATAGTCTCAACGTTTTTTTAAAGTTTTTGTAGGATGAATTGCGGCTTCTTTTGACTGGTATAGAAAAGTAGAAAAGTCTGTAGAAGGAGACTCTTTAACACGAGAGTGAAACTCATTAACACGACTGTGAGACTCTTTAAGACGAGAGCGAGCTTCGTTAACATGTTTTGTGATCTTAATTCATCTTAAGGGAAGGACTTTAAGGACATCTACCTTTTTAAGTTTACAAATATTTTGTATTATTACTTGCCAGTCTTTTTTTTTTAGAAGCAAACTATAGCCCAACGTATTTAATTTGCTTTAATTGTTAAAACTCTTCAGCGGTCACAAATGTACTGTAATTGTATGAAGGATGAAGTATAGAATGCTCGTTGTGATGGTTAACTACCTTTTAAACTCGGTTTTTGTTAACATTCCTTTTGATAGGTTTAGTTCGACATATTGAATTAAATTAGTTTTACTTGTGAGGGAATTGTTTCAAACTAAATGGTCAATTATTAAGAAATTATCGATAGGAATAATGTGCCAACAGGACTGACTGTATAGCAAATGAGCTAAGTCCTGCAAGTTCCTACAAAATCAGCTGAAGATATGTCTGTTGATTTCTACATTATTGCAGAAACTTGCCGCATCCAATTAGTTAGACTCTGCGTTGTCATAGCGAAACAGAAAGATTTATGTTTTCGTGCTTTTACGGAAAAGTTCATTTGCATGTCATGTACACCCATAAAGCCTCCTCATCAAAAGTAATAAATTTTTCTACTGGAAATTATATCACAGAGTACTTCCTCCTGCTACCTGCTAGATAATAGGGGGAAAAGTTTCTGCTTTGCATTTTACTTTACTGACATCTTTTGACTCCCCGACAGATTGTTCCCTATTTTTTTTAATTTTTTTTTTTTTTTTTTGAAACGTAACATCTAAATATTTTTTCTCTTTCAAAATATTTTTCAATATTTGCATGGAAATTGTAAATTGAAACTCAAATTGACGCTCGTTTGAAAAGTTTTTCCCGACATTTCACATCAAATCCCATCTAGTGACAACAGCTCTCAATATTGTTTCACGTACACCGTATATACGTAAACATACGAATGTATTTACATTCACGAACATGTGTATGAATATTTGCAAATATTTGAGGAATTTATGATGCAATCGCTTCATGTTACCAACTTAAGAACTTGTTTAACTTATCCTTAGTGTAGTTACATGGCATAAGTAAAAGGCTCTAATTTGTAGGACAAAATAAAATTTTTGGTATTCACTTATACAGATATGTGCATGTATGACGTTTGTAAATGTTTTTTTGTATATTTTACAGATTTCTTTCGTATGCATCATCTCAAAATACTATACACAGTATACAGCATCCATCAGTTAGTACACATGAAAACTTGTTAAAATATTGCAAAAGATAAGCTAATTATATGTAAATTTCATAGACATTGTTAACAGAATCTGTTTGCACATACACATAGATAAAGTAACGCACAAGCTGTACCGAAAATGATTTATACCCATGTGAAGAGTAAAGCGAAATATTTGAAAGTTATGTAATGGGATGTTTACATTCTAGTAGCAGCAGCAATACATGTGTGATATCATAACGCATGCAAATTTTATCATCTAAGGATTTTTTTAAATGCTTTTGAAAATTTTAAATTAAATTGCTATTAATTGCATTTGTATATAGTTATTAAAATCTACTTTATAGCTACAATGAGCCTTGAAATCTGTATGAAAATTTAAATGAATGAAATTCTCTTAATCTACACTTTGTAAACCGTATGTTTAGAATTGATAACACTATATATTACAAACATTTTGGAAAAGACAGAAAAATGTTCTTTTCTTAAATCATTTATTATTAGCAAAAGTGCAGTAGGCTCACAACAAATGTAGCCGTTGCATTAAGACTTGTTATTGTCAAGGCGTCTTTCATGAGGCCTATTATTGCTTGTGAAACAAGTCCATACTAAAGCTATTGCCCTTTTAATCATAGGATAAACACCGAATCTTTGATGTTTGTTGTAAAGCCTATTTTGACTAGTATGGCAAAAAATATCAATTTTTGGAATGCAGTTAAAGTGTGATAAGCTTTTAAGACGAAATAAATATTTGTAAATCGATTGAAACAATTATTTTGTGAATCGTCGCTTACGAATTATAAATTAATTTACTCACACAAGTTGCTTTCATTGTATTGTAAGATATAATGAATTATTCAACCGTCATAGTCGTGCACCATACGCCGCTTTGCTTAATACCATTTCTCATTTACTTTCGTAAAAAAGTACTAGAAATTGTACCGTGTTTCAATGTCGACACATATTACTCATGGAAGTCCTTATGGGGGAAGCAGACCTGAAGCTTTAGTGGCCCAAATTTAACAAATTCAATTTATCTGTCAAAGATCTTCTTATTCTTTCCCTATTTCTGCCATAAAGTATTAAAATGAAGGCTTTACTAGCCATTTAAAGACTTACTTTTCATGAGAAGTTTTATTTGTTGTGGCCTCCTAAAAATATAGCTAATTAGGTACAGTTTGACGCAGTTAATTTTTCTATCAAATTATTATTAGAAAATAATTTGCATGACAAAATATTAAAAATTATACCTTTTTGCCATTTACAGGCTTAGTTTTCATAAGACCGATTTTATGACAGATACTTCAAAAACAATGCCATCCGATCCCAATTTTCCAGATTTATTTTATATATGTTAAAATACTAATTCCGGCTGATTTTTATCGAAAAATAATGTAATCAGATTCGTTTTCAATAGTGTTCGACTTTGTGGCAAAGTTCCTTAGTTGATCAAATTTCGTCAAATATCCCAAAAATGTACGTGCTGTAAGTTTTGCATAAATTGTATGGACAGACAGAAAAGCTTAAAAACCGGTTCAGAAACTGATCCTGAATCGATCATTTTAAAAGAAGAGAATATATTTTAATACCTATCTGTTGGATAATTTCTGGTCATTGTATGTGGTTACATGCGCCTTCCGTGTAGAAAATCAGAAGTGAGAATATTTTCTTAATTCCTGATCATATCTTCATATGGCCTCTATATTTAACCCATATTTTTCTACTATAAGATCTTCAATCTTCGTTAAGTTTATATAAACCATGCGTAAAAATTTATGTTTCTGTCCTACAACATTGTTCGTTACGTTCAAATTCCAATGAAAAGCCCCATCCAGCGCTTTAGTGGACATGAAGAATTTTCTTTTTGTTTTTAATAAAATCTCTTTTCTTTAGTTATTCGTGAGGACATTTTCTGATATCGGGATAACAGCAAATGTGTTAAGAAAGTATATGATTTTGAAATTTATATCATTTTTCAATATCCCCTAAGAAGTTTTGCATGATTTACTAAAATAGTATTATAAAATTTAAAAAATAAAAAAAAAATCGTTTAGTTGTTGTTGTAGATAAGGACTTTCAAAACGGCCCTTTGTACTTCTGCGGCACATAAGGGACTTTAAAAAAGCATATATTTTCTTTAAACGAATTTGTGGCTCACAAGGTTATACGTATACGTAAATGTATTCACGGGAAAAAAGTTACGAAGTTATCACCACTTCAATGCCAGTCAAACAAATAATTTTATCAATACTTTCCAAAGTTTTCAATCAAAAAAGATACAAAAAAACTTAAGCAAATTTAAAACTTTGTTATTCTCTCCCTCTCCCTCTCCCTCTGTGTGCCTCTCTTTCGGGTACAAATTCAAAAATGTGATGGTATGCTAATTATGCGTCCGTATTTGTAACATCCATAAAAACCTATTTATTCATCGATTTGCTTGTGTAATTTTTGAAAGCGCAACCTGATTTCAGAGTGGATAGACTAACATGTCGATAATGGTTGAAAGATTGATGCAATATCGACAAAAATCAAAAGTATTAAAAATTCTTGGTGCGATGAAAACTTGTATTTTCAGAGAATATAAATTCTTCTAAGGAGAATTTTTCAAGAAAATGTAATTTGGAAGTATTTCTGTATACATTTTTACTTTCAAAATGCTTCTTTCTTTCTATTTAGTCAATTCTTTTAAAATCTTCAGAAGTTCCTTACATTTCCTTTAATTAAGAACAATGGTCCATCTCTCTGATATGTTTTGATGATTGTACCCGGTTTTATCATTTTTAAGTGTAATAATTCGGTACAAGCTAAATAAAAACGTACCTTTTCTACTGAGTCTTAAATATATTTTTAGTTTTCTGGTTTTTTTTTGTTTTTTTGACTTTCGTAAACAAATCTTTCAAGGAAGAGTTTAACAATATTTTTTGACTTTGCTTAAAGCAATCAATATCATAGCAAACTTTGCCGTAATATCTTTTCTACAACACGCATCGTTCGTTCCAAAAATATTCTCTACAAGAGAAATGAGATCAAGACTGTCAGTCTATATTTAAATGACAAGGAAGTAGGATAATTTGTAAACTTCGTAAATGGGAGTAAAATATTACATGAAAAATGTATTTGGAGTTACTAGCGTGCTAGCTTATAGATGCAAGAAGAATTCCTTGCACTTTTTTTCTATAGTTTTGCACCATGTCAATGAAATGGCAAATATTCGAAAAATCAATCGCAAACTTATGCCGGCAAAGTTTTCCTTAGAATATAAACAAAACGAAAGAGTCGTCCTTAACCCTAAGTACTCATCTTTTAATGTTTTCTTTTTAAACTCAATTCATGCGTATGAATCCGTTAACTTATTGCAATATTTTTCAATCTTTATATAATAATACTTTTACATCAGAGCTTTAAGTTTCCGTAAATAACATAAAGAGTAACTTAGTAAATGTAGCTCAGAGAAGTAAATGTAGCTGAGAAATGTTAATGGGAAGTAAAATAAAAAACATCTGATTTCAAAAAATTACAAAAAAAAAAAAAAGAAAAGATGAGAAATAATTTTATTTATTTAGAGTCGAAAGTAATTCTTTTGCGTATAATACGCTTCCTCAAGGTTAGCCTACAACATTAACGTAAGTAGACATTATTCCAAAATATATGCGTTTTGCTGCAAAAACTACTCCTTTTATATATTTCTTGTTTCCTTTAGACAACGTTCGTATCACTGGGTTGTGAACAGTGTAGATTTTATTTACAGTTTTTAGAAAAAAAATATAAATATTATAATTGAATTATTTGCAGAAACTTATTTTTTAAGTTTAATGTGCTCGTTTGTTTCGAATGTCGATATTCAACAAACTTCCCTTAAGTAAATTAACTGGAAGGTTATCATGTAACTTTGCGATAGTCGTTTTTTACTTTAAAATACAACTGTATAAGAAAAACGAAACACAAAAAGCGACACCCACCTTGTCGTCGCTTTTGGCGTCGCTTTGCAATTTGCAATTAGCACTGAGAAAATGAAAAGACAAATTACTGCCACAATCTCTTACACGGTCGTATTTTAATATAGAAAACGAACCCTGCTTTGATAAACTTTTCGAAAACCACAACGACTACATCGCAGACCACTATGGTGCTAATTCTTTCTTCCTCGATTTCGTGGCGTAGTTTTGTAATTGCCTTTACCTGGTAGACTTCGCAAGAATCTTTCTCAATTTTCTCCGTAACCGCTAGGTCCGTGGGGCGCTTTTAGTTTATGACTACGGCGTGTGAAGCATTTCCCAAATTTTCTTTTACATAGAATTCCGCAGTTTTTATGCAGACCTACGCGATCATGCGATTTTCGTTGCGCTACATTGGAACAGGATAAATATGAAATCTAAAGATCCTTCTGAAGAAATGTTTGAAAATTCGAAGAAAAATATTTAGCAAGAGTAAAGCAAAAAAAAAGAAAAGTGCAGATAGTCGGCATTTTCTTCTTCAACATAGCCGGAGACAAAAAATCTTTAATAATATTTAATATACCAACTGTAGGGCGTCATGATCTTTTTGTCTGAAAGCAAAAGGCTTTCTACACTCGACTGCTCATGCACGTCATGGTATCTGATGAAAATTGCCAGTGAACCATTTCTTGTTTAAGTTATTGTATCAAATCGAAAATAACAGGAACTCTTGAAAGCTGTTATTACCTTGACAGTGCTGAAGGAACGAAATGTTGAGATTTATGTTAAAAAAAATGTTAATAAATTTACTTTCAAATTTTAAAGGTCTCTATCTCTCTTGTATCGCGTTCTAAATCATTAAGGTGATCTAATTTTTTTATATGAAAAGGACATTCTTATGTTCTTCTGTAACGCTTCTATTAATTTCTTCCATTTTTTATCCGTTCCGTTTTTCTCCTTCTAGCTTCAGGAATACAAATTTATGTAAATGAATAAAACGCAAACACACACACACCCAAAGAGAGTACAGTTTATAGAGAGAATGTAACTAATGGGAAGGAAACAAGAGCAGTAATCCCAAAGATATTTTGAATAATAATAGTTGATAATTGAATAATATTTTGAAATTAAACCAACTTTTAAAAATCAATATTTAACGTTGTCCTGAACGCTTTAAATTTCTAATATTGTGTTTAATACCGAAAGGCCGCGGTATACAAATATTATTCTTCTCTCTCTCTCTATATATATATATATATATATGCAAACCCACATCAAAGAACAAATTTATGCACGCATCTTGATTTTGGAGAAA
This sequence comes from Glossina brevipalpis, assembly GCA_000671755.1. Lineage (NCBI taxonomy): Eukaryota > Metazoa > Arthropoda > Insecta > Diptera > Glossinidae > Glossina > Glossina brevipalpis. The sequence continues at coordinate 1,599,266 of KK351043.1, forward strand.
CTCTAACTAAATTACGATGTAAGCCGAGGCTATCTATCCATTCAATTATCTGTGCGTAGTTAGCATTCATTTTTAATGCTGTAAAAGTTGCGATACATATATATTTCCATGTTGAGCTTAAAATGTCACACGAAAACGTGAACGTAGTCTGTGTAAAAACTCCAAAATTGAAAGAACAAGAGATTAAACAGTGAGTTCTTTTCAAATATTCTGCCAACTAATGTTTTACTAAATGAGACGCATTCACCAGCCAATGTGGAATGCACTGCTAATTGTTGCACTGTTGGTACTTTTCTAGATATCAATGTTACAGAGGCTTAAACACAGAGTCGATACAGTCCAAACTCTAATTTATTAAGGATAAGTTTGTGTGATGACTAGCCTAAGGGGATTGGAATTATTTTACCAAATTTTATTAAATAAAAGAACAAATTATTAAGAAGCGATTTTTGGGCCATTTGCATATTTTTTCCTTGTATCATTTTTAATTACTTAAAGGCAGCAATAAATCGCAACATGTTTTTATTATACATTGTGGACCAACTCGACGCTAACCAATTTCTTTAATCAAAAAGATTTCAAGGGAATGATCCCGATAAACTACTTATTTCGCATAAATCATATCATATATCTTCAATTATCACACATTCAAACATTATATAAAAAAAAATTCGGTGACAGCAAAACGTGGTCTTACCATTATCCGGCACTTTGAAGACATCTATTAATGTCATGCCTACTCTTTCGAAACGTAGAATGCCAATTACAAAATCGACTGTTTTTGTGGTATCCACTCAATATTTCTACTGCAAGTAGTCTGCAGGTTGACAGCATTTGCGCCAACTTACAAGTTTTCTAACTACAAACTTAATAGTAATCGACCAAGTGAGAAAATGAAAAAATAATAGAACCTGTACAGCTATCCTTATTTCGTTTCAATAAGCAAGGGAGGGAGAAAAAGAATTATTTTCAATTTCTTCGTATATAAAATGAAAACTACAGCACTTACCAAGAAACAACTGCAAGAATAAATTTCCCTTTTTTTTTTATTCACTATAAAAAATATTATTTTATTACAACGATCGAATATAGTTATAATGAACAAGTCAGCGATTTTGAATTATTGGTTAATTTCGGATATATTTCTTTGCTTTTTTTATTTTCTTAGTTTTTTACTTTTCTATGTACTTACGTAAGATTTTATTTTAACTTCGTAATTAAAAACCAGCATAAAGTTTATCGTTAATATTAATGCTTCAACAATCATAATTATAAGGAAAACTTTTACAAATGAATAGAATTTAAACAATGCAGTTTTTTTTTATAGTTTTATAGTTTTTCCTAGAATTTATTAAGTTTTTTTTAATACAGCACAAAAATATCTTGATTAAAACAGGCCTTTGGGGAATGGTCAGCAGGAAATCTTCTAGTTCATTTAATTATCATTTTTTGTTTTTCTTGAAAACTAATTTTAATTTAATTTTTACGAATAGTAAGTAAACGAAACTGAATAAGTGAAAATATGCGAAAGCATAAATTTTTTTATTTAAAATAAAATGAAAAAATAGAAAATTATTTGAATATATATTAAGCAATATTAGTGAAACAAAATCAAAGAATTCAATAAAACTAACTTTTTCCTTGACGCTCTTCTTTTCTGTTATTTTAACATTAATTTTAAAAAATAGGTAAAATATGAATAAAGATAATAATTAAATTAAGGAAAAGTTAGGTTATTCTCTTCATCAAAAACTTATTGAATATAAATCTCCAAAATTTTTACTACATTTAATTAATGAACCAGCGTCTAGCTAAACTATGTAATGAAATTCATAGTAAATATTAAAAGTAAAATGAAACATTAGTTTAGAATGGTATAAGATATCATCAGCGTCATCTGTAAATCCGCTGCAAATTTTGTTCCACCCAATAAAGGACCTTTAAAATTTTTACGTACATTTTGAGTTTATCCCTAAAATTTTTAAAAATTTCGGAACAATTTTTCATTTAAATAAATAAATAAACAAATAAAGTATTTAACCTTCAACTAGAAAATTTAAGCTGTTGGTACAACAGCGAAATTTCTTTCCGAATATTCGAAATGCGACAAAAAAACACATGTGACAAGAGTTAGTTTATGGCATCTATTTAAATATAATAAATATTTTTTTTTATTGCAATGCTTATCGAAATACATATGCATATGTAGATAAATAAGCAAATGTGTATGCATTGAGAAAATTTTTAATTAAAAAATCCTGCTGTTTGTTGTGTGTGATTAATTGTTATTTATTATTGTTAAAGTTTTCATTCCATTCTAAACACATGCTTCATATTAAAAAAAAAAGAAAAAAGAAAAAAACCAAAAACACAATAATGTTGTAGACCGAATGGTGAATGCCGAACTTTTAGTTTTCAAAATATTCGACAGAAACAGCATACAGAATAGATTTATGAGTAAAAGATATTTAGTAAAAAAAAAAAAAAAAATATAGAGAAATACAATCAACCTTTAACAAATAATTTTTTGGGATAGCAATCAGAGCATGCAATATTACTTAATCACGAATGACGAATTCTACTTCTTTATCTACTTTTCTTTAAGAGAAAGTTTTTAGTAGAGAATCTGTTTATATGTGAAGCTCTCAAAACCAAACAGATTTTATTATATTCTATTCTATTATATGCATTATTACTATATAACTATTATGTTTATAAATAGATTCGAATGTGGTAAACGCAATGATATATTTAATATACTCTTTTGGAGAAACTTTACGACAAGTATCATAAAGAACTAAAATGTATTTAACAGAAAAAAACACTTTCAATTTCAGGAAATTTTTTGCATATTTATTCAGAAAAAATCTTAAAAGCTTATTTTCGTTCTCTCTTTACTCTTTTATAATATGTTGCTATTTTAATTCACAACAAAATATAAACGTAAAAAATAACCGTACATGGCTTTTATCGAAATATATTTTACTTCCATTTAAACTGAACTTATTACTTCACTACATTGACAAATTGTTTATATGTCTTCAAAGTAAGATGTTGACAGCGGGTAAAATGTATATCGTAAAGGTATAACTCAATACCGTAAATCAGTAACTATTAAAAAATTATCGCCAGTAAGCAGTCTAGGACCCATTAAATTCATTTAAATACAAAATACATAACGTCTTAAGATCTGAAATATTGTAAACGGTTATTACAACCTAGTCCATCACCTCTCCATACTTAAAATTCTAAATAAATGTTTCAGTTCTAGAACACTGAATACTAGGTTAGTACTAATTAAATCTTTTATAATTATATATATATTTATGTGTATATAAATAGTAGTCAAGAATAATCAGAAGATGAGTGTGGCAGGACATATTTTTATTCGCTAAACTCGTACGTTCACACTTACGTTAAGGTTTTAATTTTTAATTTTTAAGGTTTTTACTCATATTTTCAACAGTATTTTCTGGGTACTTTTCTATATGTCGGACACCATTTATACTTTGAGTTTCAGTAATACTAAGTATTGAAAAATCCCAATTGACAATTTCACTGAATAGTTTAATATTTTTGACCATAATCTTCTTCAGTAAATTTAGTCATTTGTAGGCGCGCTTTGTGTTGTTCCCAGTGGCTTTTGAAAATTGTATCTGAGGAGAAAGAAAATGGAAGTAACTCGTGAACATTAGCCCCAGTGCATTCCATTTTTCGGAAAATCTTTTCATGTAGGAAAATAGTGCATTTAAAGAAAAGTAAAACTCTCAGTATTGAATGGTATACAACCATTTCTTTGCCGGAAGTTTTTAGCAATATAAGAAAAATAGTTGATTATTCTTCATCAAAATTCTCACAGGCTTCAAATTGAACTAATATTTTGACCACCCCGTACCGCTCCGATTTGACATCCAATGACTTCTTGTTGTTCCTGAACATCAAGAATATATTACGCAGACAACGGTTTTCATTGACAGAAAAAAATCGTTAATAGCTTCAAAAACCATGCTTTGGAGATATCTCTAGCGTAATAATAGCTTGGTTCGGATATATTCAAAATGTATTAATTCATAAATTAGAGTATTTTGAAAAACAATAAAGCAACTTTTACTATTTTTTCATATAGGGTGCCGGACTTACATACATATTTTTTTATATATCATATGTATTTTCTTACATAGATGTTTAGTTATATTTTAACCTGTTCTACGAAAAAAATAAAATAGCAATGTTTTGAAAGTTTCCAATTCAAAAAATAAAGATGTATTTGTAAATTTTTACTTCCATTTTTCTGCAAAATAAATATATATTTAAATATTCTTTTGTTAGAAATCATTTATTTTACGGTTCAATAATCTTTATAATGCGACGGAAAAAAAATGTTTGTCTTTTTTTTCGTTTTTGCATGCTTTCAACTCTCGTTACTTCTTTCTTTCTTATATATTATTCATTCGCATACTAGATGCAGAGCATCGTTGTAAACAATTTCATTTATTTCTGCTTTATTGGCTTCCAGGAAAAGAAAACAAAAAGTAGAAGTTTGTAAAATACAAATTAAATATACATTAACAGGTTTGTGAAAAAAATTATGCAAACATGATCGTTAACACATAGGATATACATATATATATATGTTTTTATTTATATTTATACATATACAGGAATATAGAAATATAGGAAGATATATATATATATATATAGAAACATAGCAAAATTTCTATCTGCATTATTTTTAAAAAAAAAATTCTTATAAAAATAAGCTCAATGGAATCTCGTTTGTAACGAAAAATTCTTTTAGCTTTTGCTAAGTAATTTTTATAAGAAAAGCAAGAATGATATTTATATTTGCCTTCTTATTAAAGCTTGACAGGGATAACAACTCTATTCAGCACATAAAAATTATAAAGATTTCCGTTAATTTTGAATATATATAGATATCCTTGGAAATGTAATTTTAAACGTAAATTTTAGATTAACAGTTAGTAAATATTGGTATCTTCATTTCTGAGGATTTAGATTGAAACACATGTTCATAAGCAAAGTACCTAAACGAAGCTTTTTGTACTTTTGTCTGGAAGTTTACAGATTAACGTCTGCGTCAAATGAAAAGGAGAGAAAAATAAACACTTAAATTACTGTCTAATAACCAAAGGTGTAAAAGACTCGGTGATGTCGATTTGAGTATTGACAGACGTAGGATGATTTATAGGATAATTTACTAAGTATCAAGTAACTTTATTCCAACAAGAACCACCAAAGGCCAGACATTTAGTTACCGCATAGCGTTATCTTGTTAACTTACACTGCGTGGACGAGGCAACGACTAGACATACAAGTCCATTTAACTTTAAAAACCTCAATCTGGCTTTTTGTGGACTTGATCATATTGAAGTCACAATTTTCAACTGTAGATTTAATCAAAGGAAGTTATTATTAATTTTTGTTTCAAAAAAATTAAAAAAAGTAAAAGTCTTTGTTCAAAATTCCATCCTTTAAGCTTATGTTCCCGGTTTGTAGCGTAACACAGAAGTATGATCATATAATTACAAATAAATTCAAAGCTTTCTTTCTTAAAGGATTTTCAATAGAATAAGATGCGTAATGCGCTTACGACTTACGAAAAAAGGACAAAAATATATAAAAAAATATATTCTAACCCTTAAATGGTCTTTATTCTATTAATAATATGTTCTAGAGCTAGCAGCATAAAGAGTCTTGCAATTCTAAAACATGTTCTGTTTTTCAAACACTAACCTTAGTCGTTTGTATTTGCTCTCAAAATACTAGCTAATGTATAATAAATACCACGAGATAAGCTCTAAACAGTAAACAATTTTCTCATTTAGACATTTCAACATTACATATCAGTAACCTGCCAAGTGTCAATAGCTGTTAATGTTATTTCTTTTTTCTTATCAAACTCTAGATTTGCGTTACTTAACATAAAAAAATAGAATTAAAAATTAATTAAAAATAAATCAATTTTTTTTTTTGTATTTTTATAATTACTTTTTTAGCTCTTACGTTAAGAGCATATTAAAACATATCGGTTAACGTGGTGTCAAAAAAAAATTCTGTTTATCTGTAGTGTCAATATACATTAAACTGCAGCGATAGGATTGTAAGTTAAAACAAGGAAGTTTTTTAGGTGAATTACTTTGTTGGAGTTCGTATATTAATATGGTGAAGTTCGTTTTTCGTGATTTTATTTGTTCACAAGAATCACTTACTTTAAATTAATTCTTTCAATGGAAAAAATTAGATGAGAATTAATGTATCATATCAAGAGCCTGACCCATTCGAAAAGTGTAAAATATTGAAGGAAAATAATAATAATAAAATATTTAAAAATGTTTCTGTGTTTGCATGTCTCATTGACATCTTGCTTGCTTTGCATTGATAAAATCAAGTCAATGGCTTTTTTTGCAAAACGAACCCAAAGGCTACAACTTACACAAAAGCTATGGGCACTATCGTTTCAAAACCAAAAAGGAAAACAAAAATTATTACAATTATTTTTGTTTTTGAAGACTCTTTTCACTTAATGTGCTCTTTTTAAAACATAACTAAGAAATCTCTGCGCGTTTATTTACCATCGTGACATTTTAACTTTTTATCCATTTGTTATTCCTGCAGTGTAAAGTAACAAAAAATGATTTAATTGTTTTAAGTGTAATGAGCCTTTTAAAGTTTTTTATTTTTATTTTTCAGCCAAATGTTAAGGAGAGAGCACTAAATAACTTTATATCTTCTAAGCAAAGCTTTGTATTGTATTCGTTAAATGTCATTTTATTTTCAGACTTAAACTTGTTCTTTACAGCACAATTTTTAAAAAAGTCTTTAATTAATTTCATAAAAGGATTTCATTTTCCCATCTTAGTAACACAAAACTATTGTCAAATGTTTACAGGCATTAACAAAACACATTTAGAAAGCAATTGTCAATATAATGAACAAAATGTAAGAAAGTTACTTCTCCTTTGTTAACAGGAAAAAGATGAAAGAATACTTTGTCAATGAAGTTATAAACTAAGTAAAGTTTTCGCTTTCATAAACTGTGAAAAAAATCTTTGTAAAGGAAGAATACATTTTGAAAGGGTAGAAAGCAAATTAGATTAAATTGTTTTATGATCATCATTTAAAAAAAAAATTCTGTAAAATTCTTTATAGAAAAGAAGAAAAATAAAACAAATTAGTTACAGAAAAAAAAAAAAAAATTTAAATGTTTTTAGTTTGTAGCTAAACTAATCTTCTTTACTATACAAGCTTATTACCAAAAAAAAAAAGAAAAAATTCAAATGATCTCTTAAGAAGATAAACTTACAAATATAATTTTATTTGTTACTACCACCACTGGGTTTAGTTTTCAAATTTAGATATGCAGTTTAATTTTTTCAAATCTCTGTTATATTTTACATATTTTGAATGCGATAAAATATTTCGAATTCTAGTTATGCACAGTGTATGTAAAATGAACATTAAAACCAGAAGTTATCCAAAGCCAAAATTTATTGTCTCTACACAAATAAAACAAATTATTTGCACTCTTTGCTTGGGTGGTTATGTAAATCGGTTTTACGACTTGTTTAGAGTAATATGTTTACGCCCTCTCTTTAAAATCCGATTATATGAAAATGGAAAAACCTTTTAGTATTTTGTTTATTTTCATATGCTTATCTATAAACATTTCAAAGGCAAAGTACATTGTTGACCTTTATAAGGAATATTATGACAAGACCAAATTTAAATTAGTTAGTAATATTATGTGTATGTGTGTGTTATATATGTTCAAAAAGACAAACTAAAAGTAAAATTCAAAACAGAAGTTTTTATTTTTTGCTTTGAAAGTATATACAAAATTTTTTATTTTGAAACTAGCACATGATTTATTAAAAGTAGTATCCTTTAAGATAATACTTAAAGTAGCTTATCTGAAGGCTTAAAGGAAGTGCAATTTGTTAGATTAAGGAAATAAATTTTATTGTTTTTTCAGAAAGAACGTGAGAGCAATCATCCAAAAAAGTAGTGGATATTGATAAAAATGAAAACATCTTTAATTAGTGCTTGTAATTGAAATTGCTTTTCGAGTTGTCCCTTAAAGTATTAACTAACGCTGACCGTATCAAAGAAACTAAATTTTGACGTTTTCGAAAAAGTAATACACACATATCGTATACACACACCATATACACACATCAATCTTTCACTAGACGTTGAAGCTTTTGGCCTCATTTTAAGAAAATGTTCATTGGTACGAAATTTAGTTAAGTTCTGAAGGAAAAATAATGTACATTTTCGGCGTATTTCGAGCTCTACATTAGAGGTAATATCAATCTCGTTTTTCCTACTTTTATTATTCCCTTAAACAGTCCGTAAAAATGATGTAAAAAGTTAATTATGAAGATAAAAATTCTAGCTCAGAAAGTTGGTTTATCTCTCTCTCATATCCTCAAGGTCTTCACCAGTGGTTGTAGTTCAATGTTTGTTATGTTTGTATGTATGCGCTTCTTTATAATTACTCATGTAATTAAATTCGTACTATGTTGTTTCTGTTACATTTTAATTGCTTTATATCTTTTATTTTCTGTGTTTTTATAGCTAAACGCTCTTGCACACGAAGCACAAGTATTACAAATTGATGAATTTAGCACAATATCTGTCTGGTTAGCTATATCCTAGACTGATATTTAGTATTTGCGGCACGACTATCAAACCTTCTTAAAAGCGGAATGTGATGGAGGAATTTCGTAGAGTATGTACTGCTCGCTTAGCTTTCACCACGAAAACTCTTAATTATTGTCACTTCAATTCGTCTTGCAAATCAGCTATAATCACATTCGAAGTCAGCTGATGGGTCTACGAAGTCAATTGATGGGACTTCGAAGTCAACTGACGTGGCTTCCATACGTAATTCCATTAATGTAAAGTCTTATAACTAAGCATCGGGCCAAAACGAACTGGTGGCCATGGTTTTCACAAACCAGAATTTCTTTAAAAAATTGAAATATCACATTTTAAACGAATTTTTCGTGAAATCGTTCTTCAGGAACTTGCCGTTCGCTCCTTTAACTGTTTCCCAATTCCCTCGAAATTTAAACGAAGCTTCGAGATAAGCTGCTTTAACAGGCATGATAAAATTTGTCCAATAATTTACAATTTGCCAATTTTTGAACGATTTTTCTAAAGAAAAAAAACCCGCAACTAATGCCCACTTTTTTAAAATCAACTCATGGTCAGGTTTCCTGGATTTAGTTTCGCATATCTTTAGAAAATTTTTGGTTTATTGTTCTACATACGAAATTTTGATATATCTAGTGGTGGAATCAAAGTAAAAACGTAAAATGTAACTAAGTGTACATTTAAAAGGAAAAAACTAAACATTAATGAATTTTTTCATTTTTTTGTAAATAAATTTAGAAAAATCACTTTATATCTGGTTCAAATAAAGGATAAAGAAAGCTATGTATGTATATTAAAACATTTGACAATTCACAAATGACAATTTTTTTGACTTACGTGTTTAAAATATATTTGACTTTCATTGTCGATATCATTTAGCATCATAGAATGCCAATGTCGCTTTGCGTAAAAAATCCTTTGGTTTCTATTGACTGTTGATTTGAATTTTTGGTCATCTGTGTTTATTTATTTTTTATTTACCTTCTTCGTAGTGACAAAATTTATACGTATTGGCATCGCCGATAAAAACGACAATCCGCCCTATTTCGACAAGAGCTTGTATGAAGCCGAAGTTGACGAAAATGAAGATATTCAACATACTGTGCTGACGGTGACAGCTAAAGATCATGATGAATGTAAGTTAAGATAGTTTGTACACATATGTTTGATTTGATTTTTGTATAAATTTAGTGAAATTTAATGTAATCATGATCTAATTTTAGCGTCACGTATACGTTATGAAATTACAAGCGGTAATATTGGCGGTGCTTTTGCTGTCAAAAACATGACTGGTGCCATCTATGTTGCCGGAGCTTTAGATTACGAAACGCGACGGAGGGTAAGTCTTTAAAAAATGATGATTCTGTCTTTTTTTATATAAAAATTTTTCAAAAGAATTTATATAAAAAATCTTTTTTAATAATATTATATATGGTAAAGCTATACGATAGTATTTCTCTTTCCTTTATTATAATTTTATAATTATATTACTTTAATCAGTATGAGCTACGTTTAGCTGCTTCGGATAATTTAAAGGAGAATTATACCACCGTTATAATACATGTTAAAGATGTTAATGATAATCCGCCGGTCTTTGAAAGACCCACCTACCGAACACAAATAACTGAAGAAGATGATCGTAATTTACCCAAACGTGTTCTCCAGGTTACTAACCATTGCAAATTAAATTAAAAATTTTTATTTTTTTTTTTTTTGCATTTATGTAAAGAATTTAAAATGCGCTTTTCGTTCATATGCATGTTTCAGTTCCATATGGGTTGAATAAAAAAATTATTTTTATCACTGAAAATATATAGAAGAAAAAAGAAAATTAAATTTCTAACAGCTTTTAGCGCTTGTTTACATATAAATTCATTTATACTTGTTGACATATGATGTTGGTTTTTATCCCAATTTCATCAAAATAACGTTTTGCTTTCTGTCCTTTAGTTAACGTGACATTTTACGTATATTTTTGTTGTTAGCATTATTTTATTTCTCGATTTTATTTCTTATGTTTTTGTACATATCCCGTCATTGTAAATTCTTGTTAAAATGACAAAATGTTAAATATATCCTTTTATTAAAAAATACAAACTTCAAAAGAGCTTTAAAAGCGCAAAATAAATTTTAAGTGCACTTATGTTGGAGTTTTTAGAAACAACTTTATTTAAAGAAAAAAGCGTTAGGCTACAAAGAAAGACAAAATTAGAAATGGGAACGAAACGATTTAAAATATCGAACAACATTCAGTAGTTAATAGTATAGAGATTATTTTAGTATGTAAAGTATTTCAGTATGTAAAGCTTTATACTAATGATTAACCCAATAGAGACAGATTGTACGTGCAAAATATTTTCGAGTCAAACGATATCAAGTTGAAATCGTCTGTCACTATGACAAAAACAGACGACGAGACAAAGCTGGTTGGAAATAAAAAGTGTTTTAGAAGTGTGTAAACATAAAATTCGATATTTTATAAAAAATTTTAAATTATTATATGTTAACTAACTATCACTTATTATATACTATATATTATATATTATATATTATATATTATATATTATATACTATATATTATGTATTATATATTATATATTATATATTATATATTATATATTATGTATTATATATAATATATTATATATTATATATTATATATACATATTGTATATAACATAGTATGTTTAAGTTAAAATTTTATAAATGGGAAGGTCGACTATTAAACATTACAGCAATGTGGGTAATAAAGTGCCTCGTCCTTCTTCGCTGTGAAATGCGTGAAAAGCGTATGGTCCTTTATATGAAAGTGGAGAATCAAAAAAAGGTCTCCTTCCAGCCCCCATTTCCGCGTTCAATTAATAGACCAAGCGATTCTTAATCGATTGGTGTAAAAAATTGGAATCTTTTCTCTTCAACTTTTCTTAGTGCTGTGCAGAACCGCACATATATTAATACACACTTATCACAAATGGTGGCCATAAAACGCATGATGGGATAATTGCCACCAAAATACTCTAGTGAATGTCATTAGCTAAGGAATAAAATGATTTTAAAAACGTTTCATTTATATATTTTTTTCTTAAATTTCTAGAATACTTGCTACGTCAAGCTTTTCCTTTTGTATATTAAAAAGAATTATTTTTAAAATTATCATAAGATGTAAAGTTATCTACAGTTCATATATTCTCTTTACATATGTATTTAATGAAATAGAAAAGTATTCATTCCATTTCCATAATAACATTTCAGAATCAATGTATGTATGTTTTATAATTTATGCAAACAAAATGAATAAGAAATATCTCTTATCACCCTTTGAATATTTAAATCATAAATCTTTCACCTAAGGTGCTTTCAAATATCTTTTGTGCATTTGAGTCTTTAAAGCATTGTGAAGAAATAATGTTCGGCTCATGACGAATGCTTCGATACCTATCATTTGCTTGTTTTGTTAAAGGTCCTAATACTATAGAATAGAATAGAAAAGACACCAAGCGTAGCAAGTTTTTATGTAAGTAAGGAGTTTTAAAAAAATACTTTTGAATCCTTAAAATAGCACGGCATGTTATGTAATATAACATGCCTTGTTTTACGATACTTATATTTTATATAAAATGCAGCAGATCCACCCAGATCCACAATGTTTGGATCTATCGCAACATGACGTCAAATGTAATGTGCTTACGTATATATCCCACAAAACTCAATTAAGGATGTGTGACAACGTAACTTCTAAAATAACAGATTTAAAGAAATGCATAATACATGCGGAGGTATATCCCACATGATATATATAAATCTGTCCAAAGGACAAGAAAATTAACGAAAAATGCCTAAACAGTGCATATAATAAAATAATAATTATTAAACAAAACGTACTAAGGAACTATTTTGATTGATTTTCATATTTTTTCTAATTCCAAACAAGCACATACATGACGAATTTAACTGATCGCTAAGCCATCAATGGTTAAAGCTGGTTAAAGGTATCAGTTTAGGATAAAATGTGTTGGTCTCAAAAATATTTTGAAGTCAAAATCGTTACCTCAGAAGACAGATAGATGGACAAAGTTAATCTAATCAATTTCCTGACATATATTGCAACTTCATTTGATGGATATAAGAAGTGCTGGTTCCTTAAGTCGTTTGAGTCATCCATTCACTTTTGAAAATCTTACGTGCGATCTCATATACATAAACCTTCCACTCTTACTTATAATATTTCTTTCTTTAGTTACGTATTGATTTTACTTTAATTTAATTTCTGTTTAATTTTTTGTTTTATTTTTATTTTTCATTTTTTTCCATTCAATTAAAAAACAAAAATATTCACACGAAAACAACATATAACGAAGTATGAATTAAAATTAGTCGCCTCCGATAGTTTAAATGAAAATTTCACAACAATTATTATTAATGTGCGTGACGTTAATGATTTGCCGCCAATTTTTCCGCAAACACTATACGAGCGTTCTCTGGATGAAGAAATGTCTGCACCGTTCACCATAATGCAGGTCGGATATTGTTTTATATTTATTAAAAATAAATATCATCATTAATTATCAATCTGAACTTCAACAGAATAAAATTTTGCATTTAATAATAATATTAATAATAATAATAATAATTTAAAATAAATTTCATGGGAAACAATTAATAAATAATATAAAAAGAGTAGCGTTAAAGTGATTTAATGAGAACATTTAATTCATTTTAGGATGAATGCCAATTACCATCTATCTCAGTTGATGGAAAGCAATTTAAATTTATTCGTTCTATTTGTACTACAGAGCACAAAAAGACCCTTTTTATAGAAAAAGAAAAACTTATTTAATCTTAGAAAAATAAGAAAATACTCAGAAAATATCGTTTCAAATTAATTCCAATTTATTATTGTAGTTATTACAAGCATACTTACTAAACACACTAACATTTGTAGGTATGACAACAAACATTTAGAACAGTAATTGTAAAATTTCTGTACCATCGAAATTTTATTTTCTATAAATTACTTAAATCTGTAAATAAATAATTCAAATATCTGTGCTAATTAAGCGAATGAAAAAGTTTTTTACTTTTCGATGCAAAACGCGAATATTAGTTTCAATTATTTTTAATTTTCTAAATAATTGTTTCGAGCTTTTTAGAAACATTTATGTCATTCCATATTAAAGCAAAGACCGTAAGAAACATATTTAAAATTGTACAACAAAAAGCGAGTTGAAACGTTTTAGTCGGCCATGCCGACTATCTCATATATTTTCGCTGCAATTCGCTACAATTCAAAGTTAAAAAATAGCAAAAATTAGAAAAAATTTATAACAGAGATTTTTAAAAAAAAGTCTTCTATGTCCCTAAATTTTTTTTCAAAAGATGTGTTAACCTTCCTCAATTCACATCAAAAAATATCATAAGCTTTCTTGTTATGTGAAGGCTTACTTTTTGTGAGAACTCTTATAAGAGAAGGGCCCGAAAACTCAATCAATGTGATTCAAATTTAGCACAGTGAATTTATGTCCAATCAATATTCTTGACCACTTTTCATCATTAAAAATTAACTCTTCGTTTTTTTTTATTATTAAATAAAAACTTTCCACTTAGAAAATTGATTATACAGGAAAGGTTTCTGGGAACATTCTAAACCCTAAGAAAATTTTTTACTTTCACTATTATATCAAAATGTCGATTCGAAGAATGATTCAGAATAGGTTGCTATAATAAAAGATGACCTTATCTCAAGTCCTTTTAGGTGTTGCGTACGTATGCTTAAACTATATACGCCATTGAAACGAGAAGTCAATTTTTTTTTCCTTTACAATTATTTTTGTAACTTCGCAAAATAAAAAAATAATTTTTTAAAGCATACAAACACAATTTCTGTTTTTTTTTAAATTTATTTTTCTTGACTTACTAGAGATGTTAAACTGACCGAAAACTGTTAAGTGGCCTTAGGAAACATTTATCATTTTGCAGTTCCGGATAAATATCTGGGCCAGAATTCCAAGTTTGTTATTTCGGGTGCATTTCTAAGTTAGTTTCTTCTACTCTTCTATAAAACGTTAAAATGCTTCTTATGCGTGCAATAAGCTGCAGTTTTTTCTGTTGTGACCGAGGTTAAATGGGCATTACGAACATTTTTTAGTCTAATCTTTGTCTTTCGATTGAGAATATATATGCGAAATTATATAAGAGGGTATATTATATAGGACGGACGAAGATGATTAAATTTTGTATTTGTAGGTACAATCAAAAATATATGGAACTTATGATATTATTGCCTGGTATATATGATTATTACAAAGGGGGTTCAAACCTAGTATACTCTTTAAATTAATATAAAAATTATAACAGCGAAAATAGGAACGAGGATTAATAAATCCATTAAGAATACATATGATATAAGATATTGTATAATAAACGACGATACATTATATGAGACAAACGAAGATGGCTAAATTAGATGTTCGAACGTGCAATCAAAAATATTGTCGAGGTTATAAAGTTATTGAAAGGTATATATATAGTTGCTAATAAGCGGGACTCAAATTTAGTATGCTAAATATAAAAATAATAATAGCGAAAACAGGAATGAAGATTAATAGTAAAATTATTCAAATAAAACATAAAATACAAGATAAAGCCGGAATATCAAAAAAATACGTTTGTGATATTAATGGAATTTTTTCTAGGCCGAAGCGGTAGAATTGCATCTCTTTTCAAATTAAAAAAGTTAAATATGTAATATGACGCATACTCTGCTTTTATTTCAGTCTTGGCATCCTAATGAATATGGATAAGTTTCATATGGGTCTAGTTTCGGTGCTCCTAGGGTTAGGTCGACTGTCACTTCAATCTAATCTATTTAACTTTCTCCATTTTATTTGAAATTTTTTTATTCATAAGTTTATTATAACTTTACAGGCGTTTACAAATTTCGCAGTCAGAAAGAATAATTTTTCTTTGTAAACGTTACTATACATAGGATTCATATCTTTTATTTAAAGCACATTTTCCATTAAAGTATATCAACATTTTAATGTCTTTATTGACTTACCTGCTTGCTTGTTACATCGTTGATTATTTATTTTTTATAATGCTTATGAAGAACCTTAACCAAGTAAAGTTTGTTGAAAACGTACAACGTAGAGTTTCAATTAGTGCATGTAAATAAAACCCATTTATTTGAGTTCACAGATTTTTAAGTTTATTTACTTTTTTTTTTTGCTTACATAATTATTTCATAATATTCTCTTTCTTTTTAATGATGTGCATAAAACAGGTTACTGCCACCGATGGGGATAAAGATCGTCCACAAAATATTGTTTATTTTCTAACTGGGCAAGGAATTGATCCTGATAATCCGGCCAATAGCAAATTTGATATAAACCGTACTACAGGAGAAATTTTTGTTTTAAAGGTGAGTGTGTTACTAAAAATATATTTTATAACAACAATTGTTTGCAAAAGCTATTTAAGTTGAAAATAATATCGATTTTCGGAAAATATTATGTAACAAAGATAGATTGCACATGATGGTTTAAATTCCCTTAAATGCTACAAAATATTATATATGGAAAGAGGAAACCCTTGAACATATCGGTTTTAAATTCAAAATTAATGAGTTACATCACTTTTAAAGTAAAGAATGTGAAAAGAAACATATCATGAATACAGGAACATAATACGTGTGTGGAGCCATTTCCAAACGCAAAGATTTTAAACGCAATAGTTGGCTCTGCATGTCTTGTGGTCGCAAGAATTGCCTATTGTCCGATGCTTATGATAAAGTTATGCTATGATTGGTGTAGTTGATATTTCCCTAGATCGTTTTGCAATTCAACAAGAAATAGTATTGATTCTTAATGGCATTTTATAATTACAAATTACATAAATGAAGATGTAGAAAGTTTGTAGAAGAGATATTTGCTAAACATTGTCGACTCGGTTATTATGCGAATACGCTCAATATATTTGTTGTAAAAAAGTCATATGTTATTGTGTACATGTATAATTGTTCCGGGAATTCTTATTCTACATTTAAAAATTTCATACTTTCATATATTGAGGTATTAATCTGCAAAGTGTAAAAAAGACCAACGAACAATTTTTAACATCAAACTTTTAGATGATTTTTTCAATCAAATTTTAAAGCGAAAACAAAATTTCTACGCTTTAAAAAGAAAATATCTATTCATTTCCGAAAAGCGGAATCTATTTCTTAGCTTTTACTTGCAAACTTGTGGAGAACTATGGAAGACGGTGTAGAATGTATATATGAGGACGATGTTCTTTACGATGTTCTTTCATTAGTCATTCATTACTCAAAGTCAAAAGCCAAATTTTTATTTTTAAGAAAACTTTTGTTTGTATGTTTTCTTATTCTAAAATGTCAGATAATTTATTATTCCTTGACAAATGTATTAAATTTTGAAAAGTATTTCCTCTATCTTGTAAAATAATTTAAATATTACGAGTGTTGTTCTCAGTATTATAAATAAATAGAAAATAACATAAAAACTGTCATGCAAAAACTGATCTAAAAACTGCTAACAATCATGCTAAGAAAACCCACACATGCTTAGGGACAAAATTCATATTCCTTCTGTCTGCAGATACCATTTTGTCTTTCAGTTCCTAAATGTCCAAGAATTCATCGTTAAAAAAAAAGAATTTTAAAACTATTTTCTGTATTCGAAACAACTGTTTTCAACCAATAAAATTATAAATTATTTATGAATTAAGACCAAATAGTTCCTTAAGGATAAAGTTTAAGAGCGGCATGCAGTTTTCTAAAAAAAAAAAAACATTTAGATGCTTTCACTCCGAAATTGTGGTCTACTTGATTAAATATTCATGTTGAAACATGTTCAAAATTTGTGAAAGAATTTGTAAAAATATTTATTCCATTCCAAAATACTGCACTCTTATTAATAATATTCTACCTGTCCGAAAATATGATACACGGTTGCAATTTTAATTAATTCAACTGATTTTATAATGAAATCCTTATATATATCTAAGAAAAAAATCAAAACTTTATAAAAATTTTTAATTAAATAAAAACGTGGTTTTTTTGAAGCATATGATGATGATGCTCTTAACTGCCTAGTATCTTATCTAGTTATTGAGAAGTAAAACTAAAATAAATTCCTCATAAGGATATTTTTCCACAAATTTTTTGATGAGTTATACCTACAAAGAAAAGGTAGAAGACTAATATAAAATTTTACTCAATTCTCTTATAAAGCACAACAAGCATTGTTGTAATAAACTATTCATACCAATCCAGTAGTATGTAGCCTGTTTTTCTCCTTCCGTTTATTCTGTCCTTATCAAAGGTACTACAGGCTTGTACCTACAAATTTTAGTTTATTTACACACATCCAATCATAACTCTGTTTATTGATGTATAGTAGAATTTCTTAAACAATTTTCGAGTTATACATCAAAAAGAATTTTAATATTATTTTATTTTTTTTTCACCAAAAGCTCGTTACGTAATATCCTGCAAGAGTTACCTATTAACTTTTCTACGTTATAAACGCTATGACAGCCACAAAATAGAAGCTGTCCTCTATGAAAATATAACATAATTTTTTCTGTTGCCAACCAAACAAAATAAGATCTAATAATATTGCTATTGTTTAAGGACAGGGAAGAAGCAAGAGCAGTATACAATATATACGTACAGTAAATGTAAATCTGTTTAATGTTGGGATCGCTTTGTTATAGTAATATTTCGTATACATACATGCCCGTATGCAGCCAAACCGGTTTATATATGAAAGATAAATACACGCAACTGCTTCTGTCATTCTCAGCACGTATGTATGTATGTACGTATGCGTCTGTATTGTGCCACATTTTATAGTTTTCATAGAAAATTTATTGTACCCCAGAATGCGTCTCTTTTGAAATTTTATTTAATTTTCATCTTAAATGTATCGGGTGTTGTTCCGCCATCAGCTTTTTGTATGAGCATTCGGGTGGCTCGGCTCCAACTGCTTTATGTTAACATGCAATCCTTTTTAATGGGTCTGTGGTATATATGCCGGCTTATAACACACGCTGCTTAGCAAAAAAAAAAGAAAAAAAGTGTTCTTCTCGTGCAAACGTTTTTAGTAATAATGGCATTTTTGTAACAACATTTATATTTCACTCACGAAATTAGCATGAAACATATGGTTTTTATATATATAGATGTATGTCAAGGCATATTCGAACAATTTTTAGGCAAAACTTTAATACAAAATATTTGCATTTCATGAAGAGCGAGTCCTTTGATATTTGCTTGTCCCTTTTTTTTTACTTTTTCTTGAGAATAAAGAAAATTGGTTTTATAATAAATGTGATTTCTGTCGAAAAATAAATAAATAAATAAATAAAAAACAAACACGCTGGGAGTATTTTGCTTTGTTGTTGAGTTTGATAAGCTTTGAGTGTTTCTGGTGCATATTTCTTCAATTGAAGTAATTGGGTTTACAGTGCAGGCGCAGTTAACATCGTGTCAATTTTGAAACCTGTTAGACAAATTGTTTGGTACCTGCGCTCGTGTTAAAGTTTCAATTTTTGCTGCCAATAAAATGATTGGACGACAATTTTGCCTTAAGTTTTGAATTTTCTTTCCTCATGCTTTATTATGAAAAATATGACGATATGAATGATAAAATAAATTTAGTGTATTGTCTTCAACAGAATTATATTTATTTGTTTTAAATTCTAATTCCAACCAAAAACTATAGAAAATTGAAAATTTTAATAAAAATTCAGAAGCATTATAATATGTACTTGTGTAGTAGCTACATTACATTATCCTCGTCTCTCCTAAATTATCAATGTTGAGTAAAATAAATTTAATACTTTTACTGAACATTATGTTGTTATGCACTGTTTCTTACACTATTCGGTTTAATGTTAAGTCCATACTAGTGATTCTAAACTTTCTTCTTGCTTCCCTTGAACTTACGAAAATAATATCATCTGCAAACGTTTACAAATCTTTGGAGTGTTTGAGCTTAGAACGAAAGACGTACGAACCAACTCGAACATACCAAAAACTATTGTAATTGCGTACTTATAAGCTTTTAATAAGTTTTGTTTTGTAAAAATTATTTTGTTTCTATATTGAAATTCGTATTATAGATATGCAGTAAAGTGGACCGGTCTAGGAATCTGTCTGAAATCCCCGCAAGAAGGCAACGCATTCAGATCCTTTTTTGGATCAAACTCAGGGATGATTAGTTCGATATGTTAGATGGGCTGGAGATACTTGTTACCAAAAATGTGTCGAAAAACTCTCGATATAAGTTTGAGAGTTTGTTTCTAAAGGTATTAATTACGAAACACTTGGCTATGTTTACTTGCAATGTTTGCCCTTGCTGCCAACTGCCAACGGCTACGATTAACCCATTTCGGATTATTGGAAGATCTTCACCATTTTCGTGACCATAATCTAAGTCTATAAATTCTAGAAAATTCCTATACATTCAATGTTTGTTTATATTTTAATTTAGTTGAGTTCTAAAGTTATTTTCACGGCAGCTTTGTTTGTGATTTTGTAGAAGTGTATTGCACTGACATTATTGAACATTAGTTGAGGCCGCTTCGTTTGCTGACGAAACTTATCAAATATCATCGACTAGCTTGTTTAACTCAAAGCTACCAAGTATTTTGTCCACGCGTTCTTAAGCTGTTAATATAAATTCCGGTAAAATCCGAAAAGCTTATAATCATCTATATAAGAATCTGCTAACATTCTATCCAATTTGGAGACTTCAATTAAGCTGCATCTTTGTAATTCGGCTTATTTGCTACTTATTGGCCATTCTTGTATGTAATCAAATACGGAAACAATAATAATCTATGGTAACGTAGTCAGAATATATTCGTGTATGGTTGTGTTTATCACTCTTAATTCAAGTTGGCTTGCAGCTTTGGTAAACTAAGCAGTTCGGCCAGAATAGAGGCAATTTGACAGAACTGATAAATAATCCTATGTTTGTATTGTTTCTTCCTGCTTTTGTGTCGTCATTTGCATGTGTATTGTCTGTATACATGTTATCTGTTTCCGTTGTCTGCGGTAAGCAGATGAATTATATCTGTTGCTTGTGTACATGAGGTTCGGGATGGAGTATAAATCATCTTTTTAGAGGGGAAGTTTACATAATAATTACAACTGCCCACTTAATCAATTAAAGCTGATGATTACAATAGACTTGTTACGGGTTGCTTTCGTTTTGGGTGATGATTCTCGCTAATGCTTTTATGCTTTTTTCTCCTCCACAAGGACTTTTGATTTTCTAGAATGATTGATTTTCTTTATTTTTATTTTATATATATATATATTTTTAAATCTATAGTTACAGATGCCGATTCCAATGTAAGCACTCTTGCCACTACTACTGCTACTGGTGTAGTTTACTTGAATCATCCGTGATCGCTTCATGCAGCATCATGACTTGGAATGTTTTTTTTATTTTTCAGTTTTCTTCTTTCTTTCTTTCTTTGCTGTATATTTAAGAATGCTTGAGAAACAACAAAAGAATTTGTTTTTGAAATTTACTACATGCTGATAAAGATATTCTACCTTCCTTATTCAAGACGTGCAGTTGTTCGCCTTGTCATCATTTAGAAATTTCCATGTTTAAAATATATTTCCTTCAGTCATTCGCTTCGTTTACAAATCGTCCCAGAAGAGTTTTTTTGCATATAGGTTAATGCTTTGTTGTGGGCTTTGGATAGATCCAACTCTATGCCAAAAACCTCAGATGCAGAAAGTGTTATTTTCCTGCTTCATTCGAAGAATTTTGACGAGTGTAGTGCATTATAAGAGCCACTCCGCATCCAAACGAAATCATTGCACGGTAACGCTACCAACAGTGACTTGCCTATACACCTAATAAGTCAAATATGACTTCCTTACCAAGAAAAAATTAAGTTTAGAGCAAAATTATTAAATATTCTCTTTCGTTTTCGAGAATAATCTTTATTTCCCAGAAGCTATTTAAAAAAAAAAAAAAGAAAAAAAGAAATGAGAAATTCCATAAATTAAATGGCATGTTTAATGTATTGCTCAACAATCGCATGTCAATGTAATTAAGGTTATTATGCAAATGTGTGCGGCCTTCGGAAAAAATAAAAAAACAAACCAAAAAGAAAAAAGAAAAACAAAATTGGTTTTCATATTAAATCATTTAAAGCATTGAAGTGTATGGTTAAACACACATGCGTGGTTACGATGGATGTGTTTGTTGGTATGTTATCGTTATTATTACATACCTTAAGGCTTGTCCAGAGCCTTATACTATGTAATCAGATTATTATGAATGCACACTCAACGTCCACCCCAAGTCTCTTTTATTATAATATTGTAATTTATCAGAATTTTTTTTAAATCATTTTCTTATAACATTAATGAAAGCAAGCCAGCTAGTCAGTCATATGAAATTCATTCGATTACTTGTCGGTTTAATTGTAGCAAAAGCCATTTATTTTAACTCACAACTACAAGCGTAGTTTTATAGGTTTTATTTGACGTATGGAAGTTTAAAAGTAATTAAAGTTAAATATTGGTATTGTTTGTAAAATTTTATTGCTGGTTTTTTTTTTTTTTTTTGCTTCAAAATTTCATCAATAATTATAATTATATTTTTCTTTCTTAGCCTTTAGATCGTGATCAACCGAATGGACGTCCTCAATGGCGCTTCACTGTTTTTGCTCAGGATGAAGGTGGCGAGGGCCTGGTCGGCTATGCTGATGTCCAGGTTAATCTTAAGGATATTAACGACAATGCTCCGATATTTCCTCAGGGAGTTTATTTTGGCAACGTTACCGAAAATGGTACTGCAGGCATGGTCGTAATGACTATGACCGCTGTAGATTATGATGACCCCAATGAAGGCTCTAACGCTAAGTTGGTATACTCGATAGAAAAAAATGTTATTGAAGAAGAAACCGGTTCGCCAATATTTGAAATTGAGCCTGATACGGGTGTTATTAAAACTGCAGTGTGTTGTCTCGATCGTGAACGTACTCCGGACTATTCTATACAAGTGGTGGCAATGGATGGTGGGGGACTGAAAGGGACGGGGACGGCTTCTATACGCGTTAAAGACATTAACGATATGCCGCCGCAGTTCACCAAAGACGAATGGTTTACCGAAGTGGATGAAACTGATGGGACTGCTCTGCCCGAAATGCCTATTTTAACGGTGACTGTACACGACGAAGACGAAACAAATAAATTTCAGTATAAAGTAATCGATAATAGTGGCTATGGCGCTGACAAATTCACCATGGTACGTAATAATGATGGAACAGGTTCTTTGAAAATAGTTCAACCTTTGGACTATGAAGATCAACTGCAATCGAATGGTTTTCGCTTTCGTATACAAGTGAACGATAAAGGCGAAGATAATGACAACGACAAATATCACGTAGCCTATTCTTGGGTAGTAGTGAAACTCAGGGACATTAATGATAATAAACCTCATTTCGAAAGAGCTAATGTTGAAGTCTCCGTATTTGAAGATACAAAAGTGGGTACTGAATTAGAAAAATTCAAAGCCACGGATCCTGATCAAGGTGGCCGGTCAAAAGTTTCATATTCAATAGATCGATCTTCGGATAGGCAACGACAATTCGCTATTAATCAAAATGGTTCCGTAACTATACAAAGATCTTTGGATCGCGAAGTAGTGCCAAGACATCAGGTCAAAATCCTGGCCATAGATGATGGTTCACCGCCAAAAACGGCTACAGCTACTTTAACAGTTATCGTACAGGATATCAATGATAACGCTCCGAAATTTTTGAAAGATTATCGCCCCGTTTTGCCAGAACATGTGCCACCTCGGAAAGTGGTAGAAATTTTAGCAACTGATGATGACGATCGTTCGAAAAGTAACGGACCACCATTTCAATTTCGTCTGGATCCCAGTGCCGATGATATAATACGCGCTTCGTTTAAGGTCGAACAGGATCAAAGTAAGTATGAGCACAAATATCAAACTTTCACGCAAAGTTGAATAAACACACGTTAGTCGTTTATTTTTTAAAAAAATCCTTAAGAACTCTATAAACCGAAATCAATATAATTGGATATTATTTCAGGCTATCGTGCTAACTTCTCTTATATACATAATTTTTTTTTAATGCCAAAGCTGACAAGCTAATGGCAGAGTTATTATCTCTCATCGATGAAACATCACTGTTTTTATCCTATTGTTGGAATTACGTAAAAGAGAACTAGATATTGTTACAATATTTCTATGCTTTCGCATTTTTACATGAAAAACTTTGGATATTAAAACTCAATTACTATAACATAGTACTTTAGGTAGAGTTATAGAAAACGAACATGTGTCGGAAACCCAAAGTTTGAACACAACAAAATTTTCATGGATGGACTCATCACTGTGCAGCTAACAATAAGTTATAGGATTAGTTTGTGGTATTTAGTCGTGGAACAAAACATAAAATTGTATTAGAAAAAATCGAAACGACATGGGAGAAGAAAAGTTTCGCATCCTTTTCTATGTCAATATTTTGTCCAATATTGTTTACTTATATCCAAGTTACTATCAATTGTAAAATTGTGCACGAAAATTTTCAATTTAATTACGTCTCTTTTTTATAAGAATTTTTCATTTACGCTTCCTACTGCAATGCAACCAAGCATTGGTTTCTGTACTTTTTTTTTTGTAAATTTGTGTGAGCTGAAAGTTATTGTGCAGTATCGGGTTTGGCAATTCAGTTAGATTGATTTAGCTGTGGTAATGGTGTTAGCGAACGACCGTTGAAACAATATTACGTGAATTTAAAAATAATTCGACTTCGAGAATTAAATTCACACTTTCTCCAAAGTTTCTATTTTTAACAAAATACTTTAAATTAGGGCATTCATAAAATTTTACACAAGCAACAAAAAATTTAGGTAGTTAAGTGTACATACATCGTATGCTTTGAAATTGAAAAAATACTATTAAGTTAATGTTCAAGCGTAAGATCGAAGCAAATCTTATAGCAAATATACGCTGAGTATCATTTTCAATTTGTCTTTTGCACTACCTCTGGTCACAAGTAGCCACTGTTTAAATGATAACTTTTGGCAACACTCGTAGCGAGCCGAGTCAGACGAATAGATGCCTTGGAAAGAAAATGTAAAAACATTAATCTGCTCATTAGTACGAATCTTTCGTGTGGCTGGACTTCAGAACTTCAGAACTTCAGAAATAAGCTAAAACAGGGCTTTGAAAGGTTTTTCTACTTCGGGACCTCTTGATTAATTGATCCACAAAAGGTGTCTTTCTAATCGGCAAGACCCTTTATTTCAATTTTAAATGGCAATGTTCTAAAACCCACACCTTCTTGCAGGCTAAGCCTTCATTACACCATTCATTACTAGGCTTTTCGATTCCATCATCAGATCCAAACGTTCTGTGGGTATGAGTACACATACCAATGTGATTCGAATTCTAAGACAATAACCAAAGTTTTTGCTCTCTTCATAAAGTTTACTCTTTCATGTTTTACATGTGTCTATACATGACCATCCTCTATGTTTATATATATAACGTTGGCATCACTCTTTGTGACTAAACTATTCTGGGCTTTAAGCCATTAACACTATCTCATGAGAAGAAATAACATACTTCTTCTTCGAGTCTATATAAGAGTTTGAAGTGTTTTCTCTATCTCACGTATAGTATTGTTTTTCGTGTACAGAAATTTTAAAATATTTGACGAAAGCTTCGTATTCCAACTTTTTGGTAAAGTCGCCACATAAGCTAATTTAACTTAAATGCGTGACGTTAGCTAACAACTTAACTTCTCTCACTACTTTTCTGTTGTCTCTTTTTGTTCTTCTTTACATTATATAGAGGGTGCAAACGGTGATGGTATGGCTGTAATTTCGTCGTTACGTTCCTTTGATAGAGAACAGCAGAAAGAGTATATGATACCTATAGTCATTAAAGATCATGGGTCACCTGCTATGACGGGCACAAGTACATTAACCGTAATTATTGGTGATGTAAATGATAATAAAATGCAGCCTGGTTCCAAAGATATTTTCGCATATAATTATCAAGGCCAATCACCTGACACTCAAGTCGGTCGGGTCTATGTTTATGATTTGGATGATTGGGACCTGCCTGATAAAAAATTCTATTGGGAATCTCAGGAACATCCTCGTTTCAAACTCGATGAAGATTCTGGTATGATTACCATGCGCGCTGGTACAAGAGAGGGGCGCTATCATTTACGATTCAAAGTCTACGATAGAAAACACACACAAACTGATGTACCAGCTAATGTTACCGTAACAGTACGTGAAATACCTCACGAGGCCGTGATAAATTCGGGTTCGGTACGTTTATCGGGTATTACCGATGAAGATTTTATACGCGTCTGGAATTATCGTACTCAATCGCTAAGCCGTTCCAAAATGGATCGCTTCCGTGATAAATTAGCCGATCTTTTAAACACAGATCGAGAAAATGTTGATATATTTAGCGTTCAGTTGAAACGGCGTCATCCTCCTTTAACTGATGTTCGCTTTTCGGCTCATGGCTCCCCCTACTATAAACCGGTACGTCTGAACGGCATAGTGTTAATGAATCGTGAGGAAATCGAAAAAGATGTTGGTATTAATATCACCATGGTAGGTATTGACGAATGCTTATATGAGAATCAGATGTGTGAAGGTTCTTGCACAAACACCTTGGATATAAGTTCTTTGCCATACATGGTCAATGCTAACAAAACTGCTTTAGTAGGAGTAAGAGTAGATACTTTAGCCGAATGCACATGTGGCTTGAGAAATTTCTCAAAACCGGAATCTTGTCGGAATACACCATGTTATAATGGTGGTCGTTGCATGGATACGAGGTTTGGTCCTCACTGCTCTTGTCCAGTAGGTTACACGGGACCTAGATGCCAGCAAACTACCCGTAGTTTCCGTGGCAACGGATGGGCGTGGTATCCACCTTTGGAAATGTGTGATGATTCTCATTTAAGTTTGGAGTTCATCACCCGCAAACCAGACGGTCTGATTATCTACAATGGACCTATCGTACCTCCAGAGCGTGATGAAATGCTGATAGCCGATTTCATATCTTTGGAATTAGAACGTGGTTACCCAAGACTTTTAATAGATTTCGGCTCGGGAACTTTAGAACTGCGTGTAAAGACTAAGAAAACTTTAGACGATGGGGAGTGGCATCGTATTGATTTGTTTTGGGATACAGAAAATGTCCGCATGGTTGTGGATTTTTGTCGTTCGGCAGAAATAAGTGAAATGGAAGATGGAACGCCTCCTGAGTTTGATGACATGTCCTGTCAGGCAAGAGGGCAAATACCGCCTTTTAATGAATACTTGAATGTAAATGCTCCTCTTCAAGTGGGTGGTTTGTATAGAGAGCAATTCGATCCTTCTCTGTACTTTTGGCATTATACTCCTATGGCTAAAGGTTTTGACGGCTGTATACGTAACTTGGTGCACAACTCCAAATTGTACGATTTAGCACACCCTGGCTTATCCCGTAATAGTGGAGCTGGTTGTCCGCAAACCGAGGAGGTTTGCGCTCAAGCCGAACAAACAGCTCGTTGCTGGGAACATGGCAATTGCGTAGGCTCCCTATCCGAGGCACGATGCCAATGCCGTCCTGGATGGACCGGGCCGGCTTGTAATATACCTACTATACCTACCACATTTAAACAACAGAGTTACGTTAAGTACGCTTTGAGTTTCGAGCCGGATCGTTTTAGTACGCAAGTACAATTACGCTTTCGCACTCGCGAACAACACGGTGAACTGTTTCGTGTGAGCGACCAACATAACCGTGAATACGGTATTTTAGAAATAAAAGATGCTCGCCTGCATTTTCGCTATAACTTAAACTCCCTGCGTACAGAAGAGAAAGATTTATGGCTAAATGCGGTAGCCGTGGATGACGGTCAGTGGCATGTGGTACGTATTAATCGTTATGGCTCAGCTGCCACTTTAGAACTTGACGGTGGTGAGGGTCGCCGCTACAATGAAACCTTTGAATTTGCCGGCCATCAATGGTTGTTAGTAGACAAACAAGAAGGAGTTTACGCGGGTGGCAAAGCCGAATATACGGGTGTTCGCACATTTGAAGTATATGCTGACTATCAAAAAAGCTGCCTCGATGATATAAGGTGCGTAAGCTTATGGTGTGAATATCATAACGTTCCACTTATTGTAGGCTTTGTTTTATTTTGGTCAGTCGTTTGTAAGCAATTATTGCCCATGTATACGCATATAATAACATTGTTGTATTTTTTCTTTTATTTGGTAGACTCGAAGGTAAACATTTACCTTTACCTCCTGCCATGAATGGTACTCAATGGGGTCAAGCAACGATGGCACGAAATTTGGAAAAGAATTGCCCGTCAAACAAACCCTGCTCAAATGTTATTTGCCCGGATCCATTCGAGTGTGTTGACTTATGGAACGAATACGAATGCACGTAAGTATTCCTTTTATTTGCACACACCGAAAAGTATACATTGACTTTTATGTGAGAAACGAATTTTTCTTCTTATATTTTATTACCCTTTATACCTCAAGCTTAAAGCGTTTGGTTTTTTCGTTTTAGTTCTTTTAGTTTTACGTTTAATTCGGATACGAAAATTTAATTGATTTTATAAATTTGCAAATATATATAAAAAGTTTTCTTAATTTCTTTCAAATTTCAAGAGAAATTTAATTGGAAATTCAAATTTTATTTATTGAATAAACACAATTTTATTTCCAACACTTTAAAGTCAACATACTAAGAGGCAAGTTTATACAAGAATAAGAATTAATATCTGAGATGAGAGCTACTAAATCAACACGAAAAACAAAGCAAGAAGCAATAAAAAGTTTATAGTTTAAGTTTGCGAAATGAATGTAAATTGATGTTGGTTTTACAATCAATGAAATTCGCAATAGCAGCCTTCAAAAAAACTTTCTTTTTTCTATAACTAAGCATCAAAATGCATATATGTTGCTCATTATAAATCAATCAATGATTCCATACACAATTTAAAAAAAAAACTATGATTATAGTTAGTTATGCTTGCTAGAGCGTCAATTGCTAACCGCATTAAGTGAAGTCCAAAGAAATATTTGTTATGTTTAACATATCGTGTAGCATGTAGGCATCTCTTGTCACTAGCGTGACCTTGTTTGATAAATAAGATTTATGTTTAAAGTAAAAATTCAAGCATTCAGCAACGTTGCTTCGTATTTTTGTTAGACGATCAGTATATTTTGATTAAAAGTCAAACGGCTATGTGAAACCAGACCTTCCCCACAAAAATCGAATTTTCCTGTAGTGAATGACTTTGAGAACTAAGTAATTTATAATAATAGATGACAGTTAGGGATATCGATTGTTATTGAAACCGTTCCTTCGTTTTATTCTAATTTCTCTATATCAGATTAAGAAAGAATCCTTTTGCTCTCTTATTCAGCGCCAGTTGTTCACAATAGTTCCTTAACATTCATTTTTGTACCGACACAATACATACGCTGTCACTTACAACGTTATAACTTGACTATTTCAGATTCGATTGCCGTGCATGTTTGATAGGAAGTTTCTAAAAGATCTGTCTATTCACAATGCAGGCAGCGATCAAAGAATGTTGCTACCAAAATGTTCCGTTTCGGAAAAATTTTGCTTACCTTACTTGTTCGTATCATCTAAGCCAATGTATGCTATAGATCGGAAGTTTTCAGATATTTCGAAAATTTGTTTTGGTAACATACCAATATTGAAATATTTTTACCTCCACTTTCTTCTAGAACTAACATCTTACTTTAGGGAAGTCATTGCATAAAAAAAGTTTGCAAAATTTTCAAAATTTCTCGTCAAAAATGAGTGAGTAACAGCATTTTGTAATGTGATATGAATAATATGAATTGGATTGCACTCTCCCTCATGTAACCATTCCTAGAAAAAAAGAATCGACTCTATTGCATTAAAGTATAATGATTAATATTTTATACTGATTAAATTGATCTTGATAGTTTACTAAGCTTGAGCAATCAATATTTTGGACCCCATCCCATCTACATATTCTCTTGAGAAGCGAACCTTTATGTGGCAATCAACTCTAGCAATTAGTGCGTTTTAAAGAAAATATATATAATATATTATATTATTATTATATTATATATATATAATAATTTTTCCTTTTCGGCCTTCCATATAAAAAGTAAACATGAAAACATAAAATGTTTGGTATTTTCGCATAAACATGAATGAAAAATTATATTAGGCGAAGAGGAGTAGAGTCTTTCGTGCTTGGCCTTTACTCGACTCGACTCTAATTGTATATGTATATAATTTTAATTGTATAATTTTATATGTATATATATATATATATATATATATATATATAGATTTATATACATATGTATTATTTTGTATACAATTTATGTAAAATCTACAGTGAATTAGTTCAGCTATTTGCGACAAAAGGATTCAATATTCTCTTCTCTTTGAAGGCAATATCAATATTGCCGTTAATTTTTTTGTTGGAAAATACACTTTATAAGTTTAGTAGAAACTTTAAGAAGTCTATGTTACCAGTGCGGATCCTTTTTTTAATCTAAAAATTTATTCATCTATTTAAATTAAAATAATACAATAAATTTTAATAAAAATAAATAAATTATGATAAAATTGAAAATTTATCAAAAACAGCTTATTGTAGTTCTCACCCAGCAGGCGTCTTGTTAGATATATCACAAAAGCGAAGCTTTTTCATTACGTATTGAAAGGTTAAAGTATTTAAGGTATATATCAAGCACTCTAGTTATATAATATTGTTGGAAATAATAGTGTTTCGTAAAGAAACCAAATAATTGAATTGATATTTATTGATGGAGATGAAACCATATTGTGATGAAGTAGGCAAAACAAACAATTTGTAGAATGAGTCAATTGGAAAACTGTTGAAATATCTGTATAATGATAGAAAACCACAGGAAATCTCTATTATTTATGAAATATATCGCAAACATAGCTACATACACTAGGGACATAAATTCATTTACGTTTTTCAGTACATCACATACATCACAAACACCCGCAACTTATAAATAATAATTTGTTGTATTTTCCCATCATTTATTTGTGAAAACAGTGATTGACCTATAAACGCTTTATAAAAGTAAATTCAAATACAATTAATTTGTAAAAAAAAGACAATAATCACATAACTTAAACTTAAGAGCTTTACAAATAAAATTAATGGCACATAATCTGGAAAAAAACTTAAATATCTTTTTAGAAATTTATATAATTTGCTTACTTTCAACAAAAATTGGAATTTATAATAAACACCTCTCGATTATTTTTCCTATTTTTACATATAAGCTTTAATGCACTTTAAAGCATAAAAAAAAAGAACGTTTTCTCATGAAGCCAAACAAATTTTAATTTAATCAATTTATAACATTGCAAAAATGGTCTTTTAATATGTTTTTTTTTTCAACAACCATGACATCAACTACGACATCAACGCCAAAAAAAAAAAAAAACAAAACAAAAACTATAAATCATATTAAAGTTGCGGAGATGGACGTGTTATGTCAACCGACGCCAAAGGTTGTGTGGATCGTAATGAATGCTTGGATTTGCCCTGTTTAAATGGGGCCACTTGCATCAACTTAGACCCGCGCTTGCGATACCGTTGCATATGTCCGGATGGATACTGGGGTGAAAATTGTGAACTAGTACAAGAAGGACAAACATTAAAATTAAGCATGGGCGCTTTAGCAGCAATTCTAGTTTGCTTGCTAATCATACTAAGTGAGCATTTTTTCTTTTTCTTTTACTGTTTTCGTTTCTTCGTTCTTCTTTTAATGCATATTTTATGTTTTAACAAAAGTTTCATATTAAAGAGCACAAAAAGAAACACAATTACTTGCGCCCTTTAAATAAAAAAAGCAATTTTACCCCACCATCCATTATTTTTGCAAAATATTTTCGTTTTCATTTTTCTCATTATATGTTTTTATTCTAAATGTTTTATGTTCCATATATGCGAAAATTTTCCTAGACAGCGAATTTCATTTCATTTACATTTTCATCTTATATATAGATAAACCCATGAATGATTTTTGCATAACTGTTTTTAAATAACATTTATTTCGCGTTTCAATTGATGTTTATTATCGAATTAATTCATTTGCACGATTTCTTCATTTCCAAAATAAAATTCATAATCACTATTTACTATTAACTTCCGATCTCATCATTCATGCTAAAATAAATGTAAAAATTTTTGAGTATCTAAGCCTATCAACAAAAGCAAACAGAAGGATAGAGACCGGATAGAAACTTGCTTCAAAAAACTAAATTCATAGATCTTGGGATTAAGTAAAGTTAAAAAGTTTTTCTAAAGAATTCCATATCTTGAGTAAATAGGAATACTAGTTTCCTTAGTTAGTTTATAATATGCAGAAAATTGAAAAAATTGAAATGAGACGAAATTTGTTAGTGCCCTCTTTTCATCTTTAGTTCATCAAATGAACGTTATTGCCGTTATCTGTCCATAAAAAGACTCATAAACACTAAAACCCAATACGTTCTCATTACACAGATTCAACTTATGTAGCGAAAAGCTTACACGTCCATCCGAATAGGGCTAAGAAAAAAGAAGTAAGCCCACCAATCCAAAATCTAAAATAAACTTAAAGAAAAAAAAAAATTTATTGTATATTCAAGATCTCTTTATCTCTCTTATCGAAAGGCCGGAATATACGCAATCATGAATATATATATTAGTTATATTAGTTACAAAATTCATTTCACGTATAAATATAAATTTTTTATATTTTAACTAGCTTTTTAACCAAACACATATATATGTATATATATATATATATTATAAGTATGTATGTATATACCTAGTTATATATATATGTATATATATAATGAAATTTTGCATGTGTCAGTTTCATAATTGTTTTCTTTAATTTATTTCAAAATCAATAAAACTGTAAATTATATTAATGCATATTTTCCAGTTCATTTATCAATCATTTAAAGCATTTTCTATTAAATTAGTTTAACGGCCTTATTTTAGAACGCATCATAGAGAGAAATACAAATGCATAGATATATTTGTAGCTCTAAACGAACTAGATGGTGGCCTGTATATGTATTGTATATTAGTGTGCGCTATAATTCTCTTTTAATATATTGAGAAATATAAGTTAGATTTAATACGGCAAACATGTCATGAAGTTTTCAACTCAAGGTAGGTAATAAAATCAATGCGTTTATATTGATTTAATTTTATTAAGACAATGCAAAATTAATTTGATTATTAGAACCAATCAAATCTGTTTATTAAAAGATAATTCGCCTATGTGACGACATTGTAATATTGTGTCAAAGTGTTTGAGGAATTCAAATTTTTTAATATTTTAACAGAGTTAGTTGTTTGAGTTTTCATTTGTTACGCAACATTTAAATATTATTACTGCTCGTAATTAGGATTACTCGCAAATATTTTCATGTCTAGAACCTTTTACATTTCTTCATGATTAGCAAAGAAAAAAAAGATTAACAAAGAAAAAAAAGATTGCCTCTGTCAGATGTCTGATATTTTCTTAAAGCAGTTCTTCTAATGATTTCTAACTCTATGCAAGCGTTCATTGCGTCATTTTCATAACGAATCAATTATCTCTAAACATAAACAACTTTTTTCGATGCCGAAAGCGATTGCATGCGCAATCTCTTATTCGACTTCTAGGAATAAAACTAAACTCTTACGAGTGAGATAAAAAATATTCAATAGAAAACGAACTAAACTGTGAGTTACAAATATAACTGTTACCTCTGATATGTGAGATTATTCTGCATTACCATGGTCAACAATAGCTTAGAATAGTGTTTTTTTATTTTTGTACAAACTTTTCTAAGTTGAAGTTCGTACATTAGTTCTAAAGAAAAGAGTCGGTATGCCATTCGCGTGCGACACACGACTATCTAAGGTTCGATCATATGTGATTTTTCATAATTATCATGTGTGATTTTTTTTTTAAATTATTTTCCTTATAAGATATCTTTTAACGGAGAATCTAATAATTTGATTTGGAAAGCGATGAGAAGTGTTCATGAGTTAGTTTCATTTTTTATCGTAGATGAAATTTTCAACACAATAGCAGGAGCCTGATCGGGAAACTATTCTTAGCACACATATCGAATCGTATAAAATGGAATTTTGGGACGAAAATCCACATCGCATATATAAGATCCATAAAATGTCATGTCGCGATAGGAAACTTTCTTTCTATACATTAAAAATAATTTTTAAAAAGATCCTGTGGGTTCAGACTGGCGACATATTTAGTAATAATAATAATACAGTATAAACTTAGTAAAAAAGCTTAAGACATTGCTTGAACCTTCTAGAATATGTGGGAAAAATTTCACTAAAGGAGAGAAATGTTTTTCTTGAAATTTAGTATTTGTTCTTAATCCCCAGAAGAATTCTATCTAAGCCAAATGAATCTCTGCTAAGAAGTCACGCCATAATGTTTTGCCTGTCGATTTCTAGTTTCTCTAAGCCATTAATTTTAACATTAATCTAACTAACTATTAATGCTCATTTAAAACCATTTCCGAAGAAAATTACGTTAGTGTAGCTTGGTTGAGACAACCGGCGGGAAGATACAAGACTACAAGGGATTTGAAAGCTTTCTATCATTCTGTCAAGAAATCGCTAAGTTTTCTCATAAAATTTTTAAAAGTGATTATGAATTCGGCTGTAGAACTAGATTTTTCTTGCCTTTTTATTTGGCTTCTCGCAGCACATGAAGTCTAAAACGATCAATTGTGTCTTCAACAGAGACAGAAACAGGGACACTACCAAATATATTATATAATATTTGAGGTAAGAGAATGAGGGAGATTTATATATATGTGTGTGTGAAAATCTATGGGCAATTTCATCGCCGTGGGATTGGGGACTATTGAAGAAAAATAATAAAAAATATGTTGCAATAAAAAAAAATAAGACTTTTTTCTAAACACGATTTTTTAAAACGCCCTGCAACTTAGCTCGTAATATTTTCATTCGGTCCGTTTTACTCGAATTTTTCAAAACACTTTGAAAAACGCTATTTAGAAATAACGTCATTTAAGGATTTTTTATTAACAAAAAGTGCCATTCTTTTATCGAAAATTAAACTTTTCCATTTAAATATTCGCAAATCTCACAAAAATCAATAAATTTAGAAAACTACCTGTTTCTCTATCCATAGATATGTAGACTAAATTGGTTATTTCCTTTTTTGTTAGACTTAGGTTTACGTTAGTTTTGCTCTGGACCGCGGACTCCCTTCTAGCGAGGCATGTTCACTCTAACCTACTTTCTCAAAAACAACAACAAATTATTAAAAAATGAAGACGCTGCTACAGTGGTTTTCCTCTCCCCTTAAGCCAAGCGAAAGCTATAGGATATAAATTTCCAGACATTGCGTTATATTTTCACAATGTCTGACGAATGAAACTAAGGAACGCAAATAAATTTTTATGTTTTGAAAAGCAAAATTGAATTTATAACATCATAATAGAACGATGGTCACTCTACTTAAACCGTCCGAATCCTTTTTGTTAGAGACTCTCATAGTTATAAAGGTTTTATTTTGCTTGCTTGTCCATCGATCAGTCTTTTTGCTTGAAATTCCCAAAATGACCAGAAAATTTGATTATTTAATTAATTAGCTCATTAACAATAACTGAATCGAAAAAAAAAATTATTGTAATTGTGTTTGGTACGTATTGACTCAAATCAAAGATGTTTCTCACATAAATTTTGAAAAAAATTGTCTAGAGTCATTAATTATTTAAGCATCTAAAAATAGTGCTAATCTTTCTTTAGACATGAATAAAGTTCGGGTAGGGCTTAACAAAATTTAAAGGAATTTAGTCCTAATGTACCTTAATTTATCTAAAGTAAGTCAGTCACGATATTAGTTCAGTATTTGGGGCAACTGGCATATAAATATCTGCGAAAGTGAAAATAGAAGAGGAGAGAGCAAGAGAGAGAAAGAGAGAGAGAGAGAGAGAGAGAAGGAACGAGGGAGAGGAGTGGGCTGTTTCTGTTTAAAGACGAGTATCAGCAACACGCGTTTTCGTTTTGAAATGAAGTCCGAAAACTTTTAATCTTGCTGCAGTTGGCTTCCCCATATCCACTCAATCCAAGCTTCATTTTCGGAAAAGTTACAAAATAATGTAATTTTACTAGATCCTCTAAAATTCTTGATTATGTCCAAAAGCTGTAACATATACAAGAGTTTTTAAGAAAAGGCAGATGATAGTATCAGATAGATTACCTTTTCATAAATCATGCTAATAGACATACTTGGTGTTGAAGAATAATATTTTTTTACCTTGACTTAAATTAAAACTTGATTAATTTCTATTACTAAGGACTATTAAGACTGAAAAAGATAGTCCGTAGTAGTAGAAATGAATCAATTTTTGATTTGAGCTAAAAACATTTTAAACTTTCCTTGATATAAACAATTTTTAATGTAAAGTAAAGGCAGGAATGCTTAAAATATATCCGTAAAATATTTTTGATAATTTATGCTTTGAAGCTTCTGCAAAAACTTGTGCACTCGCACTAATTTTCTAAAAAAAATGTTCTAAAAAAACACTATCCTCTTAGTATTTTAATCGTCATGCATTTATTATAATTAGAAAACATTATGAATTTGGTAGAAGCATTTCACAGCCGACATTTAGGTCGAAGCAACTTCCATAATCGATTTGTTTTCATTAGAAATTGTATTCATATTTTGAAAAGATGTATTCAGTTCTAAAGAGTAATATTTATTAAAATTTTGCAAATTTGCAAATTTATAAACTCAATTGCTAAATTTGAAACTTGGTGCTTGTATACATATCGGAAAAAGTGACATAAAAGATAGATGAGGAAAATTGCTTGCACTCCACGGGTAATTGAGTGCGTGCAAATAAATGATTCCTTGCAAGCTGAAGAGACTGAAATAACTTTACACATACACATATACATATTTATTATATTGCTATGTATTAGGTGTCCTGCTGGTTATAAAATCTCTGGCAGTACATGTATCAATGACAATGAATGTTTGCAATTTCCTTGTCGCAATGGCGGTCGTTGTCGTGATTATAATCCACCCAAAAAATATGAATGCCATTGCCCGATGGGTTTTACGGGTATGCATTGCGAATTGGAATTATTAGCGTCGGGTATATTGACACCATCACGTGATTTCATTATTGCTTTATTACTATGCACCACCACCATGATACGTAAGTATAAATATATTTTAATAAAAAAAAAAAAAAAATTAATTGGAAAAAGTTAAATAAAATTTTAAAAGCCATTGCTTAAAAGTAGGCGCTATATTTATTTTAATGCAGTAGATATGCTTCACTTTTATAAAAAGTTAAGGCGAAAGGTATGCTACGTTTTTTTTTTCTGATGGAAGGGGAGGAAAATGTCAATCATTATATTTCATTTATTAACATGGAAAATAAATTTCTATTATGATTTGATTAATTTCTATTAAAAATTAAAAAAAAAACATGATTAGTTTGAGTTTAAAATAGACGCTTATTTCTTGTCGAAATTGTTGGATTTTTTAAATTGTTGTTTAATGCACAAAGACAAGAAATTATATTTCAATAAAATTATAATGTGGCTTTATCTTTTTTTAATTATCACCTCTTTGATAGGAACGTTAATTGGAAGCTTAATAATTTAATGGATCATTTCCTGTATTTTCATTCATTTTACCAATAAAGCCATTTTTAGCAGGCAATCGTAGAACTTTTATATTCATTAATTAATTTTCAACTTATGAAACTTATTTATGCGACTGCATTGCATTAAATAATGTAAGTGCAATTGTTTGTCGCTCTTCGGAAAAATGTGAATTAAAGAAAAGCGAACATACATGGATATATGGAAATGTGAGTGCTGTTGACTATAGTTACAATTAAAAAGTTATTAATGACTTTACATGGAAAACATAAAAACTTTTGTAAATCATTGAAATAATTGCCAAAGCATTCTTCAAATGCTTTGCTTTCTGTGTAATATTTTCTCTCTACCAAATGGCTGCAGGCAAGAGTTTCTCAATCGAAAAATATGTATTAATTGATTTCGAACAAATTATTGGCAATTTGCAGTGGCTTCCTTTAATACTCAAATAATAAATTATTTTTACTCGCTTGAGAGAGAAAAAAGTTTAAAAATCGACTGCAATATCAAATTCTTTTATATATTAACTCTTCTATGTTGTGCATGCATTTTTGTAATAAATATTCTTTACCAAATGTACGAAGCGCAAGTAGTTTGTAAATATAAACACACATATACATATGTACAGTTAGTTATTTTAGTTCATAAATGATAATCTAAAGGGAAAGAAAAAAAAGAAATACATAAGACCACGCAATTTCCATACTAATATGGTTTTATGTTTGTTCTCCTCTCTTTCTTGCCTTTATTTAACAAATATTATGTTTTGTTTATCGTGCGGTTGTGTATAAATGAAATACAGTTTTGGTGCTAGTCTTTGTGGTATATAATCGACGTCGTGAGGCGCATATTAAATATCCCGGACCAGATGATGATGTACGCGAAAATATTATCAACTATGATGATGAGGGCGGCGGTGAGGATGATATGACCGCATTCGATATAACGCCACTGCAGATACCCATCGGTGGTCCAATGCCACCCGAATTGGCAACCATGAAAATGCCAATAATGTGTAAGTACATGTATATTTTATTTTATTTACTCACTATACACATAATATATAAATAAATATAGTTGGAAAAGTATATTTATTATATACCATGAAATATCAGGTCAATGTGTTTTTAAGTATATTTACATTAAATGTAGTGAATTATTAAGGATTTTATAGCTTTTATGTGTGCAAGAAAAATATTCAACTTAAAATATGATTTAATGATCTTAGATTTAATTAAAATTTATTTCGTTACATCACTTTTTT
Source organism: Glossina brevipalpis (assembly GCA_000671755.1). NCBI lineage: Eukaryota > Metazoa > Arthropoda > Insecta > Diptera > Glossinidae > Glossina > Glossina brevipalpis. The sequence goes on from KK351043.1 coordinate 1,638,000, forward strand.
CCCGCTTAGATCCTGTTATGACTTTAATGCCTGGCCAAGAGCCAAACGTTGGTATGTTCATTGAAGACCATAAAAAGCGAGCAGATGGCGATCCCAATGCTCCGCCATTCGACGATTTACGTAACTATGCCTATGAGGGCGGCGGCAGTACAGCTGGCTCTTTAAGTTCATTAGCTTCAGGTACGTATTTCGGTGGGCACTTGTATTCTTTTAGCCGATAAGTAGACGTATACGCTTCTGAAAAAAAGGACTAAAAAAGCATTCTATGCACTCAATATTCGTATAAGTAGTACAAATATCCAGTGTAGATGAATTGGCAAAATTCCTTAGTGTAGTTATAGTATATTGCCTGTAGAAGAACATATAAAAGAAAGTTACAAGCTTTGAAACTAAAAATCAATTAATTATACATACATGAAATGTGGTATTAAAAAGCGCCGGCAAAATTTTGTGAACGTAAAAAATAAAAAGAAGTAAAGCCGAAAAAAGCTGAAAAATGTTTGATTAACCGCAGACGACAAAGGGTATTGAAAATTTTGAAAAATTCTTAAAATTTAATTCTCTTTCTCACTCACTTAAAGTTGTAAAGTTAAAGATTTAATGGTATAAAATAGTCCACCTATTACTTTAAATTAAATTTGGTTATTGCACGTCGGCTAGGAATTAACATAATATGGTAAAACCGTGCGCTTTGTGATCGACAGGAATCAAATGATCGAAACATTACAAAATATCGCGAATTACCAACAATTAACGGTAAAGTTATTAGTACCGATCAGTAAAACCCGAAAGGTTGGCAGGTTAAGTCCTTCCTATTGTAACTATCTATAGTTAGATAATTCCAACTCGAATACTGACCTAACGAATCGCGTTGCATTTTAAGCTCATCATTTCATTTCTGAACTTGGCCAAAACCACCATATGCTACTTAAACATTATATGATATAAATATGATAATATGATACGTTCTCCTTTAAGGAATTAAAACAATTAAGTATATCTGTGATATATTTTCGTAAAATATGGTTTGCTACAGTAAATTTTTATCTTAAAAGATTTTCATCATTCTGCTAAAGAGGAAGGTTAGCGTAATAATTCGCTCTAGCTTGAATCTGCTGGATTTGGGTCAAATGTTTGAATTCTTATATTCAACAGCAAGACGCTAGATATTGTACAACGCAAAGAAATGCCATTTCTCCGCATGATTTATTATGATCTTATTTTGATGCACACGCGTACACTGTACAGACTTGCTCTTGGCAGTTTAGACGTGAACATATGACGTACCACGATTGTTCTTAAGTGCTCTGAGGAAGTCGGTTTATTATGTTAGTTTGTTTCTAGTACCGAGAAGGAAGCCTCAGAGACCTCTTGATCGACATCAAATTCAGAATCAATTTAAACACGTAAATATGCGCGCCTGCGCAATGTGGTAGGCGTACTTCTGGCCGCAGAAATGGAATTGGTAGTGATTTTCAAAGTTGGTAGAAACATTATACTTGCGCGCAGGTTGATATTGAAAATGAGCCAAATCGGTCACATGCCTCGCCTATTATGCAAAATAAGTTGAGGACATCTTTGTTTTCTGGTTGTTTTGCTCTGTATTCCACAGACTGGACAATAAAAATTTCCATAGTATTCCATAAAAATACAAAAAACTTTCTACCCTTCACCCATTAAAATTTAGTTTCTTTTTACTTTTTTTAAGATAAAGATGGTGAGTATCAAAGATTCGGCACAACCGAATATAATTTCCTTGTTTTTCTTTAGAAATGTAGATAATAGCTTCAGTTTTATTTTGGAAGCGTTCGCCAGTATGTATGTATGTATCTTAGAGGTTTTGCATAAGCATCCGCTTGATTTCATTATTTCATCTGCGAAACAATTTCTTCTAATACATTTATTAGCCTTATAGCGAGAAATGTTTGCTATGTTGCTATGCTAATAATCCTGACCCTACGAGTGTGAACAAAAACGTAACATATGTTAATTTTTTACACGACTTAACAGCATTTAGAAGTGCACCATATTATAATAACTTTTTTAGTCAATTTTTGGATAGGACGACAAATACTGATGATAAAATTATTCCAGTCGAGTTTTATTTTATACTTTTTTTTCTGCGACAGTTCTTGCTCTTTCCTATGATGTATAGAAGCATTCTCAATTAGTAGGTTGGTTCTTTTTTTGTGTCAAGTATTCTGATGGTATCACACGTTGTTTTTATCTCACCTCGAAGCGTACTAAAAATTACTTTAGCTTCAAACCTTTAATTCAACAAGAATATATAAAGGGTCAAGCAAGCTTTTTGCAGGAATTGAAAAAAAAAAAAAACAGAAATATGTCCGCATAGTGTTTGCGTAAAATTTAACGCAGTGCGCAAACATGTGCTTACTGTACGTAATTTACGGATGACAAAATGCTTTTTTAATAACGATTTTCAAAAATGCTTGTCGTCAAAAGGAAAATTCACGATACTCTGAAAAGGTCTAAGTAGATCAAAATGGGTGTGCAATCATATCTCCTGAAGAGACCTAAATATTAATTACGGGATAATAATAAAAATCATTCGGAAGAATATGACTAAAAATCGAAGTCTAATAGTAGGTTCGCTTTTGCTATTTATGTATCTTTATTGAAATTAAACGAACTAAAGCTGGTTGTGAAACGATTAACGCCAATCGGAAAGAGCCGAAATGAAGAGAACTTAAATTGTGTTTAGTGAAACTGAAAAGACTGCAATACTGCTACTCTTATTTTATTGTTTAGAAAGTAAATGATAACAGATATAGTTTTAGAACGCCATAGACAGTATTAGTCTATGCGCACTTCAAAAACACTCGCAATATAAACCAAATCTGTGATACTCCAATTTATTTTGTGTTCCTCAGAATTTTTTAAATGGTGTCAGTTGAGTTGTTTTAAGAAGATTTCAATGAAAGTCACAATTCAGAAGTTTTTTGCGCGGGAATGAAGTGTATATTCCTTCTGGTTGGCGGAAAATTTGTGCTTCATTGCATTGAAACCTTTTTAAACCATTTATTATCGCATAGAAAGGTTAATGCAAAACAATAAAATTAATTATTACTCTACTTGTAAGATGAACAATAAATAGGAACACACAACCCAGTTACAAAGTATTAAGTGATTAGTGGCAATAATTTTTTACTTAACCGTGACGATATTACACATCAGAAACTGTTAGAAGTGAAAATATTTTGTGATAGAAAATATTAGTGTTGACTGCTACTTATGGAAGATAAGAAGCAAAAGCTGCATTAACTTACAACTAAGTGCAGTCATTATTCAACTTTTAGGATTAGCAACAACAAATAACAATTTCTTAATGAACCATTAATGCCACTAACATCTTCTTCACCGGTAACAAAAAGCATAAATGTCGAAGATAATATTACTTATCAAACCACAAATAGGAGGAGCATTCTGAGAATGTTTGTAATTTTGTAATAGAAAATACTACATTGGTAGCTAAGGCCAATTTACGAGACTTATAAGCCAAAGGAGACGTTTACCTTAGCGGATACTAGCAAGTAGCATATAATTAATATATAATCTGATAAGTAATGTTTTCTTGGGGAATGAAAACCAAAGCAAAATATGATAAGAGGCACGGTTCCATGATAAGAATTTAGAAGAATTTAACAATTTGTTGTTTAACTTTGTTTCAGATATAATACTACATAAGATTAAACATAAATTTCGACCACAACAGTTTGTATAGGCGTTCATAAGATACACTTTATCTTGATAGACGCGATATAATTCGCGGATAAAATTGACTGCTCAGAACGATTTTTTTTTTTGATCTAATACTGTATATTTTAGAACCATAGCGTTTGGTTTATCAAAAATGGAATTAATTCATGTAAACCTTTGCGGGTAGAGAGCTTATGGTTACAAGTGAGTCGAAGCAGCGCAAAACAGGAGATCTTGCATACCTTCCACTTCGGCCAAAAAATACAGTTAACGATTTTTAATTGAAAAAATGTCCCATACTTATGAGTTCTAAAATTGACAGCAATCGATTTTATGAATCTTCCAAGATGAATCAAATCTACCAAGAATCATATGCCTTCGAAGCATTTGAAAGTGTACGATTTGGAGGATATATACTGGCCGACCAGAGCGAAGTACATCTTTGGCATTAAAATTTCCGGAACGTAACCTGGAACGCCACTCTTAGGTCAAGAGCAGGCAAAACAGCAACGCATAGCGTCTTTCTTCAGATATTTCACTCATTTTCAAATCAATATAACTTTTTACACGAATAAAGAATTAAAAAATGTAAGTTAAAATGTCATCTTTTAAACACTGAATCGTTTGAGACAGTAAGGTGACTGTTGCCAGATATACAACCATCAGCACCATTTAGTGGTAAAAAACGGCGGAGTCTTTTTACATGACGTAATTCTAATGATTACTCTTAAAAAGAAACGAGACTTTGTCTTGATTTAAAAGAAAAAAAAAACGCGAAAAAAATGAATTTTCGACTCTACAATATTGCATTTATAGTATAAGCGCAGAAATTTAACTGCATATTTATTGAACCTTATTGGTAATTGACAAAAACTCAGAAAGAAGGGTTGTTATTTATTCTGCACTGTAGACCGATTTAGGCAATTTCCAATATCAACCTCTGTGCAAAACTTTTCGACGCTTTTGCCAAATTTCCATTTTGGCTACCGAAGGAACACACGTTACACGCACTACGTTTATGCCGATATGAATTGATACGAAACATAAATATATACACACTTTATGGAGTTTTCAAAGCTTCCCTCCGGGTTTTACACACATGAAAAGGAATTTTGAAGAAAATTGGATAAACGGCCAATCTTTTTTATACTACAGGCTTGTCCACGTAATATAGTGGAAACTTTTAGTTGTATCTGCTACTGTTCCCAACAGACAGAGAGACAAATAGACATGCGGACAAAGCTCATTCAATTCTGAATTTGATGCTTATCTAGAATATATATATATACGTACTTGTAATATGTAAATCTTCCAAAAACATATAAACTCAATTGCCTTCTCATCAGAAGCAAGCACATCCGCACATAGTCGCAAATATAATTTTATCTTGTTGACACATACGAAAATACGAAGTTTTCAGAACAATTTGCGACACTAGTAAAGGCAATTGACGTTCCCCTATCTTCCGAATAGATTTGATTCATTATCAGAAAAAATGCTAAGAAAATGTTGATTTCATTATCTGTAAAAAAGTTCGGGTTGGTTTGTTTTAATGATTTCATATCGAAATATCAGAGTCACATGTAGAATAAACGAAATAAAAAGTAGTTCTTAATCATCGCTTTTACAATAGTCATAAGGAAGTTTTCTCTTTTTCTTCTTATTAAATAATTTTGAACAAATTCTGCACTTTTCCATCGATATATTAAATTCCCAGCAGTCCATTACATAACCGCAGCTAGAACTTTTAGCTAAGTAGTGTAATCGATCTTTGTTCAATATTTGTAAAAATTTTTAAGAAAAATATATTATTTTTGACATTACAGGCCTACGCCTAAAACTACACTCAAACACTGCCGAATATTGGGTGTAAATTATAAAATGGAGAAAAAAACAAATATTTTAATTAAAAGTAATTTATGTTTTGAATTTTGAATATACTCACACACACAATATGTTCGTGTATATATGTTAATCACTTTCAATTTATTATTTCATTTTTAACGATTTTTTTCAAATTAGGTACTGATGATGAAGCTCAAGAATATGATTATCTGGGTTCGTGGGGCCCACGTTTCGATAAATTAGCTAACATGTACGGACCGGAAACGAATAATCACACCGATTTAGATTTGTAAGTGATCCATAGACATCCTCACACAGGCACAGAGAAACACACACACACACACACACACATACCAAATTAAAGCATATACCAACCATTATTAAGCACCCGATAGGTAAATGTGCATAAACACAACCAGGTACTGTTAAAGAACATGAAATATCTAAATGGAAACCAGAAAATTGCTGAACAAACGAAGAAGTAAGTTTTCGCGTGAAATCAGAAAAAAATCGATTATTTCCCATAAACAAAGTCTACAACCAAAGAAAACAAACAGCCACAACAACAATATTAGCTAAGTTTTGCTCTAAATTTAAGTAAAAACCAAATTAATAGAGAAACTCGTTTGCGGCTGAGTAAAAGAATTAAAAATGAGTATATGACATAAAAGATGGAAGAAAGTCAATAGAAGCGCATCCACACACACACATTCATATATGTATATATACATATATACGATTCGTAAAAAGAAAAAGAGCAAAAAACAGGCAGACATTTCCATGTGTACATTGACACATCCCCACACATATATACATACATACATACACACATATATATACAGATTACATTTGTAAAATACTATACATATATATTCACATTCATACTATACATAAAGAAAGAAACCCCACACATTCATTCACATATGCATACAAACATTAGCATTTAGTCAGGCGAACAAATGAGAGAAAAGAGAATGAGGAGATTTAAAACAAAAAAAATATTTAGAAATTAATAAAAATTAAGGAGAAAAAAAACAAACAAAAAGAAACCAAAGTTCATAGATTTTAAGTGAAGAAAGCAAAATTAATTTAAGGGATATACATGAGACGTATAAGAAAAAGAAAAACAATTTTGTATATTTTTTTTTTTACTAATTTAAGCAAATAATAATTTTTTAAATAACACCTTTAAAAATAAAAAAAAAATTATACAGAAAACACATATATGTACAAGCGAACGATTCACTCTTTTTATGATTATCAACACACATACACATAAGCAGGAATTGAGTCCAGTTTAAAATTCGAAGTATAAGAAAAGATAAATCCGAACGAAAATTTAATTAATGAAAACGAGAAATTTATTTTAAATATATTATTTACATTTACTTCCATATATTAGCAAAAAAAGCTTAAGTAAATCGTTGTTCTTCTATTTGTTTCTATCAGTTTCCCAAATGTAATGCGTGATTATAACATAAAAGATACGTAAGTGGAATTGCGGCGACTTTCCGCAAAAAAAAGGTTCATTGAGCTTCTACAGTAAAATTTCTTACGGTATGAATCGAACAAATGTTTCCTCACTTTCTGAATATTAAAAAATTTCATTTAACTATTCAACAACCACATTATTGCTCACCTTGTAATGTCCAGAGAGAATTAACATTTACTCCAAAATATGAAACTAATTTGAAAGTTTGAAGTCAAATGTACGCAATTGTACGCAAGAAATGCAAGCACTTTTTAAAATCTGATGTAGATTTGAAGATTTTGCTCTCATGCGGTTAGTTAACTTCAAATTTCTGCTTCAAATATTCTTCACTCGTAATTCGAAAACTTTAAAACACTCTTTCTTCAATGTCTGTCTTATAATTGAGTACAAAAATTCATTAAAAGCCTTTTTTTGAGAACTTTTCCAAAATATACATATTTACGCAACTTTTAATTAGTCCCGTGCAATTGCTTTTTATATTTTTTACTCTTGTTTGTTATTATTATTATGTAACTATTTATCGCTTTTATTAAAAAAAATTCTATGTAATTGAAAAGTTTGGGCTACCCGTATTATCTTATAAAGTAACGATTGAAAAAAAATGTATTTTTATTCTTACTCTTTATATTGGCTCTTTAAAGAGCTGAGTAAAAAGTTGATCAAATATTGTTCTCTAGAAGGCACTGTAGTCGTTGCATCCTAACGTTTCCAAGTCGTACTTTTTCCTAGTATTTTTAATTATTTTCCTAGCGCAAACAATTTTAGTTACTTTACTCAACTATTTCACTGCTGATAGTTTCATTTCTTGTTAAATATTTGTGATTATGAGCTTTAAAAGCAAAAATTTTCAAGAAACGGGTGAAAAATTAAAATTCGGTTAAACGAAGAGACTTCACATAAAATGCATAAAAAAGCATGATGCTTAACTTAAAAGATGTTCATATTAATTGATTTTTAGTTAAAGAGCTCATTAACTTAACCTATATCGAAATTGACAGTTGCGTTTGAAATTTTGACATCTTATTAAATGTATCGCACAATAGGTTTTAAATATAAAATGGCTAAGAGTTGTTCAAGCAGAGAGTAATCAAGAAAATTAGAAAGAAAGTTAAGAATTGGAAAGCATTACCAGTTTCAGAAACAGCTGTTTTTATAATCACCATCAAATTCTGAATCGATTTCAGCATGTCTCTCTGTCCTTCTATACCACTATCTATCGATCTACCTGTCCATAAAGGCAGACGGACTGTCTGTCTGTCTCTTTGTCTGTCTGCCTGTCTAATGTCTGTGGTAAATATTCGCTTAGCCACAAAAATGAAGACAGCGACTTCAAATTTGGTGGAAACATTGGCAATTCTCGCTAATTAAAATAGGCCAAACTGGCTAAAGGACACGTCTATCATGCGATATAAATGGCGTCTCATTTTTCTGGTTTTTTTGCTTTTTACTCAAAAACTACAATAAAAATTTCAACGTCCATTCTATAACACTGGACGTCCAAGAAGAAGAATGTTCAAATTTCGTTTCATTTCAAAGACTATAAAATACATAAAGCGATGTAGTTTCCGTAGTTTCCGATATACAAAATGAAGTCGACAAATTCTAATATTATGATTCCAAACGGAGCTCGAAACTTTTAACAAATTTTCATTTATTACAACTTTTTTAAAAATTCGCATTTGTAATCAAAATTCGGAATTTTCGATTCCTCATATAAATGCAATTTATATCCATTCGAGAAAAGATCAGAACAAGCAGCCGATAAGTTCAGAGGTTCGTCAATAACAATAACACATCGCAACGATTGGTTTATTTAGATTTTAATTAACTAGAAATCTTAAAAACTCATTTTAAAACTTCCTATTTTAGTACAGTTTCGAGAGATATCTTAAACAATAAGTGCTAGATAGGAAGACCCCAACATATACAATTCTGTATAAAATGATTTTGAAGACACATGGAAAAATGCGATTTCATCTATTTGAACAAGTATAGAAGCTAGCGTATATGTCACGTTTAGTATAAATATTCGAAGATATTATCTGTTTTCCTTTTTCTATTAACTCTTTATCGCTCTTGGAGACTACTTTTTTACCAACTTTTCCGTTTATAAAAAATTTGTAAACATGATTATAATTACTGTATTTATTCATCAGATTTGTTGATATATAATCTTTTGTTTTGTTTAATTTTCACTTACAAAGACGTGTAGGGAACTTAAACGAATATATATGTTACTAGGTCGAATAAAATCAAATCGAAACTCACGGAATAAAATAAAGGTGAATGTTTTCGTAGGGAACTTCCTCATGTAATATTTATTTGATATTCAATAAATTACCGATATTCGTGATTAGAATAAAAAGCGCCACATATGTTCACGGTCAAAACGTAGCTTCCAGAGTCTTGTGTCCAAACTCATATATTTCTCTTGTGACACTTATGAAAGTCGATTTGAAATCAACTAAACCGACATGCCCTTTCTGTAAGATATCTAAAAAATTTTGTTTTGTCTTTTTTGTAACGTAAATTTTCGGTTTGATTATATTTTGCATAGTTCAACAGTGATATAACTATGGTTAAGTAGCCCAAGGTTTATTCAATTTACACACACGACTGAGCCATTAGACATTATTAATAGGATACGTTTATTGAATTGTTATATTTTTCTGCATAGAACTGTATTTCTCACGTTATCCCTAGATATCAGTTCGAATTTTTTCGAATTTAATTTCAAAATTCCGTTTTGCATCAAAATTTTTTTAATCCAGAAATTTAACCAACAAACTCCTATACAAACAACTGTTCAATGAAAACTTGTTATTATAAATTCATTAAATTAAAAAGTTAATTAAAAATTAAATAAAAAACCAATAGAACAACAACAATAACAACAACAACCAAAAAGAAAGAGAAACAATATCTACATTTATAATTATATTTAATGATAATTAATTCATTTAAACACACACACATGTGTAATGAATACCCAAAGACTGTTTTTGTTCCATCAGATTATTATTAAAATAAATAAATAAATCGTTTAATAAACAAATACAAATCTTTATAAAAAAAAAAAAGACAAAAGCTCACTTAAGCAAAAACCGAAATTATCAAACATTTTAATCCATTCGTAAAAAAAGGCGAACATTTTTTAAAAATATACTATTAAACTAGTCTCTGTCGGACTTGTTGCGTTTTTATACAAATAATATAAATGCATAATGTTAATAACATTAAATTATTTTGTTTTTATATAAAACTGAAATTAAAATAAATTTAAATAAATTGAAATATTAATTTCAACATTATTATTTCATTTTTGCAGCAGAGTTTTTTCTTTCTTCTACTTCAAAATAAATATTGAGAAAATTAATATTAACTCTATATATTTTTGTTGTTTATTGCATCGTAGTTCGCGTAAAAAAATATTTTCATTCTGAATTAATTCAATTTTCTTTGCCTTACATTTTTTATCAGTTTGTTATGGTTACAAACAGACACGAGCTGTGTTTCCAGCGTACATTTGCCGCCACAAAGGTCAACAAAAACATAATATTCGAATATCGAATATTATATTTTGTATGTTATATATATATATGTTATTTATATCAGCTATATAACACATAATATATAATAACTATTATATACATATATTATAGAGCAGAATTGGATTCGCGTTAAAGCGGCAGTAGATACGCGCAATGATCTAATAACCAAAATTATATGAACCTAAGCTATATGAGGTATTTTGCGTTAAATAGCACCCACATAGCTCTTTATATGAACTGTACTATAGAATGTAACTTGCCCGGCCCTATTTCAAAGAAACGTGAATTGACTTGTAGCGGACATCGAAGATCCTTCTCTTTTTGGTACATAAACAGCCTATGTACAACAAGCGATAAATATATCTCTAATTTCCAGGTTAACTTTGCAATGACCATGCCAGTGGGTTGTAAAATCTATATTAATGAAGGACTATAACCCCACCCGAACTTTTTGACTTGAGATCTGTTTCAACTATGTATGCAAACCTAAGAGTACAGTTCTAATTTTGTCCTTAGTATATTTGAAAGTACTAATTGCACGCTTCGGAAGAAAGGATAGAATATAACTTGTGCTCTAGGTATTCTTTGCGTTTTAAAAATGATATTCTCAGACCTTCTTACTCTGATTAAAGATAAATAATTTTTTGGTGAAATGTATTGAAACTCTCCGGTAGTGAACATAAAAGTATTTACTTCACCTACAGGCGTATAATTTCAAATTTTGTAAACTTAAATTGAATATAAAGAGTTTCTTTGATTTTTGGAATGCTTTACAGCCTTCGTATAGCCATGTGTGTGGTACACATATTTAATAAATTTGAAGTGCCACAGATATATCAAATCAATTCCGTGCCGTAGATGGGCCCGAATTTAAATCTGCATAATTTTGTGTTTCTAATATTCAAAGCGATTACAGTCTTTTTTTCTTTTATATTTCTATACAATTTATTTAAATTTATGATAATTTCAGTTTTTTTATTACCATTGTGTATGTTGTCGTTGAATATGATTATTATAAAACATACCTTGTATACAGGCATACTTGCATATATATATATATATATATATATATATATAAATCATTATTAGTAATAAAATAAAAAAGAGAAAAATTCATAAAAATAATAGCAAGAAAATTCATAATAATTTTATATAAAACTTTCATTTTAACTTTGAAAAAAAAGCAACAACAACAAGAAATCATTATTATTACACCAACTGTTAAACATTTCAAATGAGTAATTAAAGAAAAAAGAACAGGAGGCAAGAAATAATAATTTATCCATTATTTCCCCAAATACTACATACGAGTACATCAACACATACCTATGGACAGGAAAAGAAAATCCATAATAAAACGATTAAAAAACTAGCAACAAATTTTTTGCATAAATAATAAAAAACAAACCAAAATATGAAAAATTATAAATAAGGGAAAACTTACCTTTTAGAAGAACTTAGTGCAATTCAGTGGTAATAAAATAACAAGAAAACCCAAAACAATATAATTTAATAAAGTTTAAAAGAGAAAGAGAGAGAGAGAGAGAGAAAAGAACAAACAAGAAAAACATAAATAAATAAAAATAAACAAAAAAAAAAAACAATTGTACATAGTTTTAGCACGTAACAGAATAAACATGTAGTAAAGGCAAGCAAACAAACAAACAAACATAACAAGTAATTCAAATAAAATCATAACAAAATGTCATAAAGTCATTGTGAAAGGACAAAAAAGAACTTTAATTTAATTTTTAATTTATATTTAAAAGTAAGAAGCAACCATAAATTAGTTTCTATAAAAAATAAAAAAAAAATTAAGAAATCATAAGCAAATTGAATGTAATTTATATAAAAAAAAAAAATGAATTATTAATCCATAGTTATTAAGGCAAATGTACGTAGCGATGCATAGAAGTGCGAGTAAAACTACGTGTACAAGTATGCGTACTTATACTAATATTATTAAATACATTTAATATAATTTTTTATAACATTTCAATATAACTCTGTCAGACACTAAACACTGAATAATTCAGTATAAGCTGATACGGTTTGTACTACACATACACACATATAGCATTATGTAAGCAAACAACATAGCCCTCCTTCTCCTCTAACACAAGACAAGACATGATTGCAACAGTATTTGTACGTTTTATTTAAATACTTACATAACGGAAACAAAAAAGTATCGAAATTTGTTTTAAAAAAAAGAAAACCTTATCAGTGTAAAAATGAAACCACAACAGAATGTCCTAGAAATCCCTAAAGTAAAGAAAAGAAAAAATAAATAAATAAAAAGAAGAAAAATAATGAAGAAATGAAAGAAAAAGAAAACATACAAAATGTTAAATAAAAGAATTTAATACCAAAGGTGTTTTATTTCGATAAAAATTGCGAGGGAAGTGTGATGGTGGTTTTAACAAATGCGAGTGAGTGATATTATCCCAAATTCGGACATATCTCATGCCGTTGATATGTTATTTCTCCGCGGTTTTTTGGTACATTTTTGGGCTCCTTCTTGTAGCTCATTCTTTTCAAACTATTCCAAGTTGCCTCCGCCGCCTTATGTGCCGCACCAGCTGCAAAATCTCATCAACTTTTTCTGTGACTGGCCAATCAAACCGAGGTGCATCGTTGACATCAAAATTTGCGGAACGACATCGAGCAAATCCTTTCTGTGTCCTTCGTTCACTTACGGTATTTCCATCGTATACATAGGTACGAAAGCACGACGGTACGAAGCACGAGGTTACGTACGTACTAGGATACGAGGGCATGAAGGTACGAAGGCTAGCATACGAAGGTACTTTCGTGCGGGAAAATTTCACCTGCATGGGAAATTTCATCTGTATGGGAAATTTTCAAATGTTTAGAAAATTTTCATTTGTGTAAAAATTTTTCATCTGTATGGGAAATTTTCATCTCTGTGTGAAATTTTCATCTGTGTGGAAAAATTTCGTCTGTATTGGAAAATTTCCTCTGTATGGGAAATTATTCTTCTGTATGGAAATTTTTCATCTTATGGAAAATTTTCATCTGTGTGAAAATTCTTCATCTGTAGAGGAAATTTCATCTCTATGTAAAATTTTCATCTCTATGGCAAATTTTTCATCTGTAGATGGAACTTTTCATATGTGTAGGAAAATTTCATCTCTATGGGAAATTTTCATCTGAATGGAAATTTTTTCGTCTGTATGCGAATTTTTTATCTATGTCGGAAATTCTTCGTCTGTGTGGGAAAATTTCATCTGTGTGAGAATTTTTCATCTGAACACAAACATATAGGGATTAGTATATACGGACACTTTTGACTATGATGTCCCTTGTATGGGCTGATGCTGTTTTAGATAGACTTAACTTTAAATTATTATGTCAGACTAATAGGTTATCCGATATAAATCGTCAGTAATCCGTTAAGTTAGGTCATCAACAAGTCTTCTTGAAAGCGAAAAGTAGGTCGTCAGCGTACAATTGAAAAGTTTTCAACTGACTGCAGCAGGACTGCATTTATAAGTCTTGTAGGCCTTGTCACGGACTCTAATCGGTTCTATACATCTTTTTAGGAATGTTTTCATTACGTAATTTGAACACATTAGAAGACAAATGGAGAAGCTTTTCATTTATATCAGCAAAGTACTGTTCATTATCCCAGCTTACTGTGAAAGAAGTCTAGGAAAGACTTCGCAAGTTGACAGATCTAAAATATTCATAGTTGGAATACCTAATTTCTTGATTGCCGATATCTAATTAAATATTAGAAACTATAAATGATATGTCATGGTCGCATATGGTCCTATGGAGAATTGATCATAACACAGCACTAGGGAGCTATCAGAGACACATGTGAGATGTAAGAGTGCCGATCTATTATTCGAAGAAACGCATGTAGTCCAAATATTGTTATGTTTCATTTTGCATTAAACAAAGGTTTGGAACATAAATCATTCAATTGCATGTAAACATTATAGTCTTGAAATAATATTATATTTTCATATGAGACGGACAATATATATCACGCAAAAAAGTCGCTTAGCAACAAACTAAATGTTCCTTCTTATTAAAGCTTATCTCAACTCTGGAATACTCTACTTCTCTTAAGTTATAAGCTTTGTTTAAATCACGATTCGATTACGTAAACTACATCAATTGAAGTAATGGACAAGAGATAGTTCATATAATCAAATTCTGATTTGCCTGTGGGTTTCAAAGAACGCGCTGTTTCCATGATAGGTTCAGTATAACCACATACTAAATTATTAACTACAGAATATTGTTAGTGCTCCTTTTTTTTATGCAGAGTATTTTCATCAAAAAAATGTTGCTTATTGTCCACAAATTTCTCATATAAAAATTTTTTTAACTTTTTTTCGCATGAAACAATAACTAGAGGGGTATGAAACTCGTTTTTTACACTCGCTATGGAAAAATATGGGTATATTTATTTCACATAATGTTTACAACACGAACCTTCAGTAACCACATGTAGTGTATATATATTCTTGATCAGCGTCAACTGCTGAATCGATCTACTTCATGTCTGCCCGTTTATTTAAATGTTGTTGTTGTTTGTTGACACTTTCCTAGTCTCAAAAATTAAGATGTCGACTTCAAAATTAGCAGAAACAACGGAAGTTCTTTCGTGAGGGTTGGTATTGAGAATGGACCATACGACACGGCCGCGCAAAGTTATAGGTGATCAAATTTTAATTCTTTTACTTTTTTGGCGTTTTTTAATTATTACTCAGAAGGCAAAGAAGACAGAAGGTTGGAAGTTATTCTGTGTGCTATGCACATGAAATATTGCTGTGATAAAATGAATGGCGGTGAGTATACGAGATTCGGCCCAGTCGAATATAACTTTCTTACTTGTTTATAACTCGAGAACGGCTGCTCGGGTTTTGATTGCATATTTTTTTTTAACAAAAGAATCGAGTTTGCGGATTGATAAGGTAATATAATTCCGTCTTTTAAAGATGCGATATTGAGAAAAAATGCATCAATATTTTGTAGCTTGTGATGCTCTACAAACTTTTTTCCATGTAGTGTGAAAATATCAGTCAGTTTTTACTTTTAAATAAAAGTCGTCAAATACGTTAGTGATAATAATTTGGTTCTAAAGCTACGCCTGGTAATAAAAAATAAATTCAATAGTAAATGGAATACTACGTGATTTTCCCTAAAAGTACCTATAAGCACAAGTAAATAAATATATTAAGAATTATATATGCCATGTAGAGTAGTTATTATAATAAAGCAAACACACAACCCGTTAGAGCGATCTATTTCTTTCCATTATAACTGAATATGTCTTCAACGGTCATGTTATATGTTGCTAATATTTGAGACTAAATCATTTCAAAATCTTTTTTGCGGGTGGATCCTATGAAGGAATATTTTTAAGTACATCAAACAAGAAGTTTTTATATAGAATTTCTAGGCAAGGTTAGTAAGTGCTACAAACGTAAATTAATACTTATGAGAAAAATTAAAGCCCAAGTTTTCTAAAAAATGAAACGTCAATACTTTTCTGCGTAGTGTAGTTAGTGGCTATTTCAGCTCAAATCAACTGCCATTTATGGTCTCCTTTTTATTTTTCCCAGTTTTTTTCAGGCAATAAAGAGGTTTTGTTTCATAAAGAGTGCATTGCTTCATGCGCATACGTTATATGTGATTAAAAGGACAATATTCGAATGTCCATCGTTTCAACTTTTAACTATTTTTTTATCACCTTTGGATTTTTTCTTTTGTTAACAATATTCTATTCCGCTTCAATTTTCTACAATCATTTTTTAAAATTTTTGTTTGTTCTCGTATTAAAAGCGATATCGCAATATTTGATGACTTGTTTCAAACAAAAACCAGAATATTTCTAATTTCTTTACAGGGTACAACAAATATTCTTTTCAGGTTAACTGAAAAATATCGTAGGCCCAGCAGTTTGTAACGTATGTTTTTCATAATAAAAAAATATGAAACGCTAATCAATTTTTCTCTCTAACAGTCCTTTTTTTTATTATTATTATTTTAGGTCAAATTTCTAGAGTAGAACCATAACTCATAATTTGTTTTGCTGTTACAGTTTTTATGCTTTTATTAATGTTATATGGAAAACAAGGCTATTGGGAATTGTTTTGTATTTTCTGTTTTCACTTTTAACATTCAATTTTACTACTTTGCTACTAGCATTATGCCGTATCTAACACAAACAGCCGCGTAAAATCACAAATTTTTATAAAATTCATAAAAACTTTTCCACAAATTTTTTTGTTAGTTATCCTTATGTTATAATGTGCAATACATGTCACAAATGTTCTTTGATTTACAGGTTCCGTATTCCTTTTTACATAAAGTAAAAAAAAACCAAGTCTGGATAAAGAGTGAGTGAGTAAGTAAAAAGTCAGTCAGATATTCCGCTGACAAGAGGAATATTTCGGTTTTTTTCTCGTTGAGTCCGCCTCTTTCCTCTTTGCATATTTAACTTACACTTTCTCACTCCCCTAATTAGTATTGACATGACTGAATTGGCGGAAGGAATTGACGAAAAGAGTAGAGTAAAAATTTTTTTTTCCTAACACATTAACATTAATTTAATTTCCATTTATTATAGTCTTCTATAGACAAAATGGTGAATCATCATTACTATATGGACTACGTTTGATTACACTTTTGTGTATTATTGATTAAAAGCCTCCCTTCAGTTCACAAAGATTCATTAAAGTGGTCTGAAGAAGTACAAGAATTAAACGGTTACGCTTTCACTTTGAATGGAACGTGAAGGTATATATCACTTATCACACATAAATCAACAATTATGAGTAAAGCAAAATCATATAACTTCACTTGATTACACTTATTTACCCATATTTACGGTATAAGTTTACCTGATGATGTGCTGACTCAGTGGCGTACATGCCTGTAGACGAAAATGCCCTCCAGTCGTTTTATTCATTATGGATGTTTGTAATGCGTGTTTGTCAGGCGCGAGTGTGTGTGGATGATATGCAAAATAAAATTTACTCTCACCGATGCAAGTCTGTTTCTTTACTATATTTTACGTTATAATTCACACATACGTATATATAAAATGTACTCACTCAAGCTCGCATGTGTTTGTTACATACGTATCACATTGCGAATGCAAATATATACATGAGTGTATACGGCTATGCGTGCCAGGAACTCTATGTGATTTCAAAATCCTTTGGTGTTTTCTTTTTTACATTTCTCTTAGCACACACTTTCATTAACTAACTGTACTTATTGTATATATTTTGTGCTCTCCCTCTTTTTTTTCCATTTTTAGTCAAATATGTGAGACTGTATTGTATGTTCATTCAGTTTTTTGTAGTCATAAAAGAATTAATTTAATTTACAAAAAGTCATGAATAAATTACTTACACGTTGCATAAAAATGTTCGTAAAATAGAGATGTTTTTACATGTGGTGTGCAGCTGTACTGTAAGTATTCAGTGTACTGCTGTATTTTGATGGTGTTTCAAATCCTTAAACCGATTATTCGCACATACGAAATGTAAAGGATTGCATGTAAAATTAAATAAATGCATTATTTTATGCAAAGATATTTGAAAATGTTACTAAGTTTCATGTGTAACACATAC